>VZQC01002539.1:396421-511668 GCA_009823505.1 Rhizomys pruinosus
ATCCCAATCAAAATCCTCAAGAGTTTCTTCACAGGCTTGGAAAAAAAAATCCTCAATTACATTTGGAAAAACAAAAGACCCCGAATAGCCAAAGCAACCCTGAGTGAAAAGAGCAATACTGGGGGGATCACTATACCAGACATCAAACTATACTATAGGGCTACAGTCATAAAAACAGCCTGGTACTGGCACAAAAACAGACCAGTTGACGAATGGAATAAAACTGAAGATCCAAACCTGAGCTCATACAATTTCAGCCACCTCATATTTGACAAGGGGGCCAAGAAGACACAATGGAGGAAAGAGAGCATCTTCAGTAAGTGGTGTTGGCAAAACTGGATCACCACTTGTAGAAGAATGAAATTAAACCCCTACCTCTCACCTTGTACAAAAGCACCTGCCAGTAAGAATTAAAGACAGGCCAAACAACAGTGCTCTCTTTTTTTCTTTTGACTTTTTACTAAGTTCTCAAGTTTTATATCTGCATTACAGTTTCTCTAGTCTTACTGATTATTTATTTCTGGTTGTACTTTCTTTCTGGATGCTTAAGGCCACACAGTTAGCCCAGATTAACCAAGATTTTCTTTTCTTGAGGTCAGTTGAGGATGTGGTTGTCAGGGGTCTCTTGGATTTTTTCTTGGAGGGGGAGGGTGGGAGCCCCTTGCTGCTTTCAGCTCCTCATCTACCAGTTCCATCCACTTGAGTTCAAAATCAGGTCTTGCTAGACCAGGCTTCCTTTTTTGAAGAATGAGCAGACTTTCCTCTTTATAGACTAGACACTGGCTGAAGTCCCCTTAGTGGCTTTCTAAGACCTCCCTGAACATGAAGACTGGATACCCATCTCTGCAGGACATTTCACGAGATGCCTCCATGTACACTCCCCTAAGACTTGGTTGACCTCTGGGGACAAGGAACAAAATTATCCCCCAGGTCCCTCAGCCAAATTGGTAGGGACTTTAGGTATGGTTGTTACATACCCAGAAAGGCTAAGTTGCACCAGTCTGTTACATTACACCTATATTAACCTTGTATCCTTTGGAAACAAACTATATGTTATTTCCATGTAATATTTCTTGATTCACATCTTTCCATTTTAATCCCATATTATTCTAAAAGATGCACACATACCCTCCATCATATACTAAAAATCCAAGGTCTGAAAATACATTAGGTCAGCTCTAGAGCCTGTGTATGGTTTCCCATTACAAGAGCACAGTTGTCTTTAGATCATGAGGAATATAACATTAGCGTTGCTCATTTTGTCTTATACCTAGGTACTTGGTACTAGCATCCACAGATGAGGGATACCATTCATCTATTCATTTTTGTTTTTCTGGGACTGTGTTACTTCACTTAGCATAAAATCTTCAAGTTTCATCCATTTACCTGCAAATTTCACGATGTCATCTTTCTTTACCACTGCATAGTATTCCATTGTGTAGATGTACCACATTTTCTGTATCCACTCATTGGTTGAGGGGCATTGGGTTGGTTCCAGCTCTTTGCTATTTTGAAGATGGCTGTACATGTATCTCTGCTCTAGGAAGAGTCTGATGGATATATACCCAGAAGTGGTATGTCTGGGTCAGATGTTAGGCTCATTTTGAATCTTTTAAGGGTTCTCCATACTGCTTTCCATAGTGGTTGTACAAGTTTGCATTCCCACCAGCAGTGGATGAGTGTTCACCTTTACCCGCACCCTCTCCAGCATTTTGTGTCATTTGTTTTCTTGATCCTAGCCAGCATTTTGGGGTGAAATGATATCTCAAAGTGGTTTTAATTTGCATTTCCTTAATTATAAGCGATGTTGAACACTTTTTAAGATGTTTCTCAGCTATCTCTACTCCCTCACTTGTGAAGTCTCTGTTCAGCTCTTTACTCCGTCTTTTGAGTGAGCCATTTGTTTTCTTACTTCTTTATTGTTTGAGTAATTTATATATTCTGCAAGTTAATGCTCTGTCAGATGTATCAGTGGTGAAGGTTTCCTCCCACTCTGTGGGTTTTCTCTTCACTTATTTGTCTTCTCTCATTTCCCTAATGTTTTTTTTTTTTTTTTTTTTTGCTGTAACAAAAAAAACTTTTTGAGTTTAATAAGGGCCCACTTGTCAATTGATGACCTAATTTCCTGTGTGGCAGATGCTGTTTGATTTAAGAAAGTCTTTTCTTATGCCTATGTCTTGTAAAGTTTGGTGCCAACTTTTCCTTCTAACACCAGCAGAGTTGTGGGTTTTCACATTGAGGTCCTTGAACCATTTGAAGTTGAGTTTACTGTTTTTTGTACAGGGTGAGATGTCGGGGTTTAATTTTACTACTCTTCTACAAGTGGTGATACAGTTTGGCCAACACTACTTGCTAGAGATGCTGTCTTTCCTCACTTGCCTCCATTTGAGTCTTTTTGGTACCCCTTGTCAATATGAGGTGGCCTGAAATTGTATGAGCTCAAGTTTTGGATCTTCATTTTCCTCGCATTGGTCCTACATTTCATTTTGTGCCAGTAACCAGGCTGTTTTTATGAACTATAGCCCTGTAGTATAATTTTGATGTCTGGTATAAAGACCCCCATGTATTGCTCTTTTAACTCAAGGTTGCTTTAGCTACTCGGGTAGGGGTCGTAGGTTGTTCAATAGGAATTTAAGAATTTTTTTCCAGCCTGTGAAGAAACTATTGGGATTGCATTAAATCTTTATACTAGTTTGGGTAGGATGTATATTTTTACTATATTACTTTTGCCAATCCATGAGCATGGGAGGCTTTCCCATCTTCTGAGGTCGTCTTCAATCGCATTCTTCAGGCGTGTCTAATTTTGGTTGTACGAGCTCTTTGGTGTCCTTTAGTGTAGGTCTAATGTCCTAGGATTTATTTTTTTGTTTTCTTAAAAAAAAATTAAGAATAAAGGAAAAAAGGCATAGTGATTGGTAAAGGCGAGGTCTCTTCCTTGTATTCCTCGTACTTCCCTTCAAACATCTTACAGACTGCTTGGTTTGTTGGTGTAACGAAACGTTACCACACGAACTGAATAATTCTCGTTAATTAATTGGAACCTAACCTGCAACTTTACATCCTAGAAAACTCTTGAGACCTTAGCGAGGTCGTTTCTAGGATTTTGTCTGGTAGAGGGGATTTGTAGTATCCCTCTAGGTAAACGAAATATATTGTCGCAAAAAGGGCTCGTATTGACCTTCCCTCTTTGATTCCAGTTACCTCCTTCCTTTGGGACATTTCCTTTTTTACTTGCCTTATTGCCCTCGCAAAGGTTTCAAGCACGATATTGAAAAGGAGTGTTTGACAAAGGCAGAAACTTTCTGGGTTTCGGTACCTTTATGGGGAATCACTTTCTAACTTTTCTTATTCTCCATTTAGGACGAGCTGGCTGTGAGGTTTCCTTTTGTATGGCTGTTGAATCATGAGAGAAAAGATCCCCTTCCAGTCCAATCACCTACTAGTACTAAATTAAATCATAAAGGGATGCTGTTATTTTGTCAAAGGGCTTCTTCTTTTCTTAGTTTCTTCCTTTTCTTCAATCTTTCTCTTCTGTCCTCCTCCAGTTCTTCTGGCATCAATTGAATGAGCCTGGAAGTGGCTTTTGTCCTTCAATCCATATTATGGTTTTATATGATAGTTCTGAGTTTATCCTATGTTGAACCGTCCTTGCATCTTTGGTATGAAATCCAACTTGATCATAGGTGGGAATGATCATCTGAATGGAGCTGTATATGGGGTGCAATTATTTTTGTTGACAATTTGTGCAAAACTGGAGTTTTATTAAATAATGAGATGGGATTCTGTCCGGTTCTCTTTTTTTGGTTGCCTCCTTGCCTGGTTTGGTATAATCGCGGTGAGCGGGCTTCCTCGCCGGCCATTGGGCCATTTCCTGTCCCATCTGCGTGGTCTCTTTTCTGACCAGTTAATAATAGCGTGAATCCTTGGTTATGCGTACCGTCCTATTTCCCTCTTTTCTCTCTTCCTGCTTTCCCACATCTTCCTTGGGCTTTTCATTCGTTGGTCCTCACTTCCTCCTCTTCTTCCCTTTTCCCTTTCTTCTCTCTTGATTTGGGTTTTTTCTTGTTGTCACCTCTCTTCTTTGTTTCGTTCGAGCTTTGGTGGCTCCCCCTTTGCCGCTCTTCCCCCTCCCTTTCTCTCGGTTTTTTGCCCCTGTCTGTCGCCGTTTTTTTTCCTCAGTGTTTTTTCCTTCCTTTGCTCCTATACTCCGCTTCCCTCGCCTCGCTCCTCCCCTCTTATCCATTGTCTGGATCTTTCATTTGTCTGTTGTGATAGTTTCCCCTTTTTTTCATCACGAATTCTATTGATGTGGAAGTTGCTTTTTTTTTTCTTTCTTTCTTTTGATTACCTGGGCTAGAGGTCCTAGATCTATCTCGTTTATTCTATCAAAGAAACCAATTTTTGTTTGAATTTTGTTGATTTTTTTTGTATTGTTTTGTTTCTATTTCATATGATTTCGGGCTCTGATTTTTTTGGTTGTTAGGACTTTCTTATCTTTTCTTTCTTCTTGTATGGTCTTCCTGTCTGTTGTGGTGTAGGGTTCCATATTTTGTTGTCTTAAAGTGGTTTTTAACAGCGGCCCGTGGGTTCAGCTCATTTATGGTGTGGCCTCTTTCTATTTTTTAAAAGATATTTTATATATTTATTTTTGAATGCGTATGAATGGAGTATTGTCCTGCAATGCAGGTTCCTGGTGCACCCATATAGTGCAATGCTGTGGGAGGGCAGAAGAGGCAAAGCGGATTTCACCCTGGAACTGGAGTTTAAGATGGTTCTCATTCTCAGGCCGCCATGTGTGGGTGCTTGGGGATCGAACCGCGGGTCCTCTGCAAGAGCAGTCCGGCTGCGCTTAAAACAGCTAGGCCATCTCCCCAGCTCTGTGTTCTCCTCTATTTTTTTATGTGGGCCCTCATGAAGCTATAAACTTCCCTCCTTAGGACTGCTTTTAAAGAAAGTGTTCCGTAGAGTTTTTGTTTGTGCTTTGTACTGGTCATTGTTGTCGTTTTAGTTTCCAAAGAATTGTGATTTTCTTTCTTCTTAGTTCTTCTTGACCCATTCAATTTTCAGACGGGGGTGTTTAGTCTCCATTGTGTGTCCAGTAAGGTAGCAGGGGCTATCTATTCTGGTGTTAATATTGAAGCTTTACTGCACGATAGTCTGACAGAATCATGACATTCCTTTTCACATTTGTTTGTAGTTGTCCGAGGTTTTTTTTTATGTGTCCTAGTATGTGTTCAATTTTCGAGAATGTTTCTTGGTGGGGGTGCTGAGTAGAAAGTAAAGTCTCTTGTTTTTTTGGGTGGCCTCTTTGGCCAGCTTTCTGTGATGTCCCTTTCCTGTATTGTAGGTATCCGTATCTTTTCTGTTACTACTTTATCGATTCTTCTTTGTCTGGTTGACATTTTCAAAGGGCTCAGTGGGGGTAATTGAAGTCCCCTACTAATGAGTGTGCTGGGGTTCCTACTCTGTGCCCTTGCACGGGCCTGTCCCGCGGTTGTCATTTCTACCGCTCGGGGTGCACCCAGCTTTCTATCTCTCGTATCTATATTCTCCCTATCATAGCGCTATATCTTATATCCTCTCGCTCTCTTCTCTTACATACTCCTCCCTCTCTTCTCTTCCTGGTGTGTGGGGGCCCACACCACACTATCTATCCCAGGGTTCCTTTTTCCCCTTGGCTCCGGCTTTTCATGTACTGCTCTGCCCCCTTCCCCCGCGCCCCCCTCCACTGCCCTACCTGCCTGCCTTTGCTTTTTGGCTCCACCTTATGCATTTTTGCCAATATTTTTTTTCCCTCCTTATTTCCTTGTCCGTTTTGGTGCCTCTCCTTGCGGGTTGCCGCTGGGTTTTTCCTTGTCGACACCGGGCCTCTCCCTGGCTTCATCCTTCTTTCCTCCTCCCTCCTCCCCGTCCTGTGCGGTGCCTTTTGATTGGGGCAGTTTAGTTTTTATTAATATTTAAGGTTATAATTGCGAAGAGTGATGTTCACTGGCTTCCTTTCCCCTTTACGTCTATTTGCCTTTTTCGTTTCTGTCCGTTGCTTTTCGTTATTTCTCTTTCAAGGTGCCTACCTGGGGATAGTTTCTCCTCTCCTCTGGCCTTTGAATTGCTTCAAGGATGTTCTGAAGAGCTTGGTTTTCCAGAGCAATATATTTTTTTCATCGGGTTTACATCATGGAAGATTTTATTCTGTCTCTTTCCATCAACTAGCAATTTGACATTTTTTGTGGGTATAGTAACCTGGGTTTGGCATTAATAGTCTTTTAGCACTGGTAATACTTTAGTCCACATGTCTTCTTGCTTTCATAGTTTGACCTGAAAAGTCAGCTGTAATTCTGATAGGTTTCTACTTATTTGTAATTTGTTGTTTTTCTCTTGGAGCTTTCAGAATTTGTGGTCTTTTTGGGGGGCATCGACCATTTTAGCTATGATATAATGTGGGGAGTTTCCTTTTCCTTTGCACAGTCTATTTGGTGTTTCTATGTGCTTCTTGTATTTGTATGGGTTTGTCCTTTTATTTAGTTTGGGAAATTTTCATCTATTATTCTGTGGATGATCTGATCAATATACATTCTCTTGGGATTCTTCCCTTCCTCTATCCCTATGTTTGTTCTTTTCATAGTGTCCCCCACATTTCCTGGTTTGATTATTCTACTCTTGTGTAATTTTTTAAAAACCTTTTCCCCACGTCTTTACTTGAGCTTTTGAGTTGGTTCTGTTGTTTACCTTACTCGCTCGGATTTCTTTTTTCTTCTGCTTCTCCATTCTACTTCTGCAGCTGTTTTCCCTTCTTTCCTTTTGATTGGCTGAGTGTTCGATTTCCCTTTTTATTTCATCCTTGATTTCTTCTTTAGTCTTTCCACCCTTCCTTTCGGAGACTTCTCCCTCTTTCTTGTAGCGCCTTGTTTTGCTCATTGTTTTTTTCCTTTTTTTTTTTTTTTTTTTTTTTTTTTTTTTTTTTTTTTTTTTTTTTTTTTTTTTTTTTTTTTTTGTTTTTTTCTCTCTCTAGTTGTTTCTGGAGTTGAAAATTCTCTCCCTTTAGTTCTAGGGTTTCTTTGTTTTTTTTTCCGTTTTTTTTTTTTTAATTTTTTTTTTATATTATTTTTTTAGTTCTGAATGTGGTGGGGTGAATGTACTGCCTCTGCATGCAAGGTTGTGCACCCGTTTCGTGCAACGCCGCGGAGGGTCAAGAAGAGGGTCCGGATTCCCCTGGAGCTGGAGTTCTCCTGGAATTGGAGTTTCAGGACGGTTCTCTTGTGGCCGCCATGGTGTGGGTGCTGGGATCGAACCCGGGTCCTCTGTAAGAGCAGTCGGACGCTCTTAACCGACTAGGCCATCTCTCCAGCCACCAGTTTCCTAAATGGATTTCCTTTCTTTAAATACTATCTGTGTTGGTTTTCTATGGATATGGCGTCTGTGCTAACGTCGTATGCTGACTCCTTGTTGAGTCCAAACATGAGGTGCCTAAAATTGATAATGAGCTCAAATAATTTGTACTTCAACTTTCAATTTTGTGTCCATTGGGCCAACTGGTCCCTATTTTTTGTGCCTTACCCACAGCTGGTCTTTATGACTATGGGACCTGATAACATAGTATATGAAGTTCTGGTTGGAGGCAATCCCATTCCCCCCACCCCTGTATGTGCATGTGTTGTTCACTCAGTGGTTGCTGCATTTGTTTTAGATATTTGGGGTCTTTTTGTTTTTTTTTCCATATGAATGTAGAATTTAGGACTTTTTTTTTTTTTTCCAAGTCTGCAAAGAAGCTCATGGGGATTTTGATTGGGGATTGCAATTGAATCTGTATATCAATTTGGGGTAAAATGGACATTTTTTACTACATCTATTCTCCCAATCTATGAGCATGGCAGGTCTTTCCATCTTTGATGTCACCTTCATTCTCAATCTCCTTGCTTCAGGAGTTTAAAATTATCGTTGTAGAGGTCCCTTGGTATCTTTGGTTAGGTTTATGTTCCCCTGGAAATAGTTCCAACGTTTTCTCCATTTATGACGATGTTGGCAGTGGGTTTACTATAGATGGCTTTGGATCATGTTGAAGAATGTTCCCTTCATCTGATTTCCCCTGTAGGACTTTAAACATAAAGGGGATGGCTGGATCTTGTCAAAGTCTTTTCCTGCATCAATCAATTGAGATGATATGTGTTTTTTGTCTTTCAGTCCATTTAGGTGTTTTTATGATAGTTAGTGATTATAAGTATGTTTAAAAAACCATCCCTGCATCTCTGGTATAATCCAACTTGATCATGATTGGATGATCTTTTTTGATGTAGGTCTGTATGCGATGTTGGCAAGTATTTTGTTGAGAAATTTTTTGCATTTATGTTCATTAATGAGAAATGGTGTCCTAGGGCCTATAGCTTTCATTTTTGCTTGTATCATTGCCATAGTTTTTGGGTATTAGAAGTGATGTGGGCTTCATAGAAGGGTTTGGGGAGAATCTCCTTTTGTTTTGTAGTCCTTTTGACCCTTTTTACTAGCAAATTGGTTGGGTAGGGCACCTCTTTCAAAAATGACTTTATCGAATTCTGGTTCTGAATTCTGCCTGCCGTGAAACTATCTGGACCCGGGCAGTTTTTAGTTGGGAGATTTTTTACTTACATATCATCCGTTGCACTTTGCCTCAAATATTAGTGGGGTCTGGTTCTCAACTACATGTCAATTTTCTCTTTTCGGTTGGTTAAGCTTTTTGCTTGGATTCCCAGGATTTCAGATATTTCATCCTAGGTTCCCCTTAGGTTTTCAAATTTAGTTTTTTTTTTTTTTTTTTTTTTTTTTTTTTTTTTTTTTTTTTTGTCCTGGTTCTTTTTCTTTTGTTGTGATGTTTTCCCCTTCATCATGAATACTATCATTTGGAATTACTCTCACCCTCCTCATTTTTTTGGGTTACTTGTACTACGATCTGGGCTGAGGTCTATTTTTGTTTATCTTTCAAAGAACAAGCTTTTCTGATTCGTTGATATTTTATGTATTTTTTTATTTGTTTATATTTCATTGATTTATGCTATGATTTTTTGTTATTTCTTCCCTGTCTGTTTGGGTTAGGTTTTTTTTTGGTTGTCTCTCAAGTGTTTTTAGTTTAAAGCTGTAGTGGTTTTGAGATCCATTTATTTGTTCCCGTTTCCCCTTTTCTGTGTTTTTTTTTTTCTTTACTTGTGCAAAAACATTACACTGATTGATATCATAGGTCCCAGTTATAAATAACAAGAGTGTTTTTCCAGATTTAATAAAAATAAAAGCTCAATCCCTTAAGCAAGGAGCTACAACTGATAGAATTAAGTAAAATAAAACTTTTAGTTACAGTTATGCATAATAAAATACAATAAATCAGGTCAGAGGCAAGTGGCGGGCTTCTCCTTTGAGGAAAGTAATGTAGAAAAACAAAAACTAATTTTAAAAGGCTCTCCAGGCCATTGGGCTTATTGGAATTACAGCCTAAAGAAAAAACATATGGCCTTGGGGAGGGATTGGGAAGATTGGTCACCAGGGAGGATGGGTAGAAACCAAATTGAAACTTCAAAAGAAAAACAGTGTCTCACATCTCACAAATAAACTATTCATGGTTTGTGTTTTTATGACCACTGTTTGTGTCTTATCTCACCTGCCAAGACGGTGTGAGCAATATACCATGTGTAAGTGCTTCTAATTGATGTGTAAATTTAATTGTCTTGTTGTCCTTGGAAACCCAGGTGTGAATTCCTTAGCAATGGGCTTATTTTTCCTGGGGATGTGCTAATCTTGATCTGTTTTTTCCTGACATGTACTATGTAATCAGTTTGCTTGCTCTTAGTAAAATGTAGCAGATTCAAAGCCATTCTGGTGCCATTTCTGTGTGTCATTTCACAGAACCTGTGCCCCTCCTCCTCCTTCAAAGACCCCGGGTTCCCCCCGCAGTCTGAGGGACCCCGGGCTGGGTCGGGGTCGGGTCCGGCAGCATGTTCATCAACAACAAATCACACATATAATAAGCAAAGCAAGATAATTTTCTTGAAGTATAGTTTCACCCCACTGCCTTTCCCAGGGAGACAATTTCAGGACATTGCAAAGAAAGATCAGCTCCTTCAGTATTTGACCAATGAATTTTCAGCAGGCAGTTTGTTTTATGGAGACAGAGTACTGAGTCAGATTTGAAGAAGAGCCAGTGATCAAATCTTCTGTATTTCCCTAAGGTTCTTTTGTGTGTGTGTGTGTGTGTTGTGTGTGTGGGTGTGTGTGTGTGTTGTCCCACTGAGACACCAGAAACCAGGCAGGTCACTTACTAAGGGGTTAAAGTTTTTTTTTTTTTTTTTTATTTTGGCTTTTTTTTAATTTTAACAATTTTATTTTGTTTTGACTTTGGGTTTTTTTTTTTTTTTTTTTAAAAGGAATTTTTTTTTTTTTTTTTTTTTTTTTTTTTGCAGATAGCATTGATGTCACTCATTATGTCATACAATCAGATAATTGGTGCATTCTGCAAGGAGCTATGTCCAAATTTTTGAACAACCCAGGCTCCCATAGACCAGTTGGAGAAGCTTGTAATGCACAAACATGTAGATCAATCAGGAGTCCAGACTGTATTCCTGTAGTCTCATGATTCCACCCCTATCTCTCCACAACCATTACAAAGCTACCCATGCTTCTTCCTCTTCCTCTTCCGCAGTTTTGTTCCCTGGGCTTTGGGAAGGGGCACAAGTGGGTAAGGGGTAAAGTTTTATCTGAAAAGATACATCCATCTGGTTGTATCACTAGGCCACTCTGCTGCAGCTCATGGTAGAATCACCAGTATTCTGTTTCTTTCTCTTCACTCACCTGTCCCTACCACCATCTCCCTACATTGCTCCATGGTCATCTTTCAGTGCAGTTCGTACACTGTGCTTTTAATTGTTAGCTAAGCAGAACATTTTATTCTTTTGTATTCTTTAACAACATTACATAGGAGGTTACGTTTGGCTGTTTATCTCTATTCTTTGGGAAATTGTACACACGTCAGCATTTGTGGCTATGACATTTTAAATTATAATAATGTGTATTGTGTTATGTCTGCCATGTTTCTTTAGCTGTATACTCTTCACCCTTTAATTAATACTCTGAACACTGTTAAGGAGTTTTTATATTTAATTTATTGTTGGCCCTTATATTTACCTTCTTTTCTTTATTAAAAGTTTTTTTTAATGTTATTCGTTATGTTATTTAATATTAAAGCCCAGTGCCTTGGAAGATTTTAAAAAAGGATATATTATTTAGTGATCAAATTAAGGTAACAAGCATTCCAAAGAAAATTTTTGGGCAGTGGGTGTGTGTGCCTGAACTAGAAAGTGCTTTCTTCACTGCATTTACAAAAAAAGGGTCTTATGTTTAAATGCCACTTTTCTCTACTTGTAATGGCAAATATTTTAACACATGGCTGCCTCCCTTGTGTTTATGTACCATGAAATGCTGCTGCCTAGGGATGCAAAAATAAAATCTGTAATGTAGAACCCCCAGAATTCCTCAGTGTAGTCACTGTGAGTGGTCCCTTTTACAAGGACTCTGAGAATAGTTGGCAAAACAACTGAAATTAAAATCCATTTTATTTTATTTCCCATTCCCTCTGATGTCCCTTGTAGTGGAGATTCATTCTGGTTCCCCATTCTGGTCCTTCCCTCTTTAACTAAAAGTAAGGGGGGGGGAACTACTCTTTGTGATGTTTCTGGCTTTTAAATTTCACTAAGTTTGACACATTTGAGTGACTAGTTATCCTCTAAATTTCACTGAATTTCTGACGCTTTCATTCCCTTCCAAATTAAATGACATATTGAAATAAGCTTTTGAGATGAGAAGCAATTTTAAAAATTGATGTGCCTTAGAGACCCTATACAGAGGTAATTTCCTGCCTACTTAATTATTAAGAATGAAATGATAGTTGCTCATGAGACTTCTTTATGCTTAAAATTCTCATGTCTGTCTATATTTCTTTGAACTTCTCATTTTATCTATCAGAAGAGGTTTTACCACCCAGTTCTCCTAACTTATGCAGTGATATAATAATCAATGGCCCTTAGCTCCTGGTGATATGGCCCCAGTAAGAGCTCAGCTGAAGAGTGCATGTAAATTATTGAGTGACAGTTCCATTTAACAAACCATGTTACTGTGAGGATTTCATGCAATAACATGAAAGTACTTGGAAGATGGGACCATAATATGTACACAGACAAAGGGACTACAGTTGGATATGGTAGCTGGCAAGGTGATCTCGTTGCATATACACACACAACACACACACACACACACATACAACACACACACACACACTCAGCTTTTTTTTTTTTTTTTTTTTTTTTTTTTTTTTTTTTTTTTTTTTTTTTTTTTTTACTTTTTTTTGTCTTCTTTGAGACAGGGTTTTCCTTTAGTCCCAGATGGCTGGAACTCACATGTAGAACCAGGCTGCCTTGGAACTCACAGAGAGACTGCCTTGCCTCTGCCTCCCGAGCCTGGGATTAAAAATAGTATGACAACAATTGCCTGTCCAATTGTGATATTTTTCCTTAATTACTTTTATAAAATACTGTGATTTTCTCCGTCTATATGATTGCAATGTGCATGCCTATGTGCACATGTGTGTTCTGTGAGGGCATGTGTGTGACTGGTATACAGGCCTGTGAATATGTTCACTCTCCTAAGTGTAATTGTATGTCTGTTTGTTGTATGTGCTTCTGTATAGGAAAAGAATAAAGGAAGAGAAGGAGAAAACCCACAGAGTGGGAAGAAATCTTCTCAGGTGATGCATCTGACGAGGTATCTAGAGTATATAAATAACTCAAAAAACAAAAGACCTAGTAAAACAAATGACCAAATAAAAAAGATGGGCTAATAATCTGGACAGGGAATTAGCAAGATAAGAAGATGGCTAAGAAATATCTTAAAAATGTTTCATGATCATTAGTAATTAAGGAAATTCAAATAAAAAAAATTATTTATTTATTTAGTTTAAAAATTTTTTTATTAAGTTTTTTTATTTTATTTCTGTACGTATATGAATGGATGGTCTGCATGCAAGTTTGTGCCCGTGTCGTCAAACGCCTGGAGGTCAGAAGAGAGTGTCGGATTCCCCTGGAGCTGAGTTCTCCTGGAATTGGAGTTCTGGAATTGGAGTTCCACACTGTTTTCGGCCGTCATGTGGGTGGCTGGGGATCGAACCCGGGTCCTCTGGCAAGAGGCGGTCAGGCTCTTAACACTAGGCCATCTCTCTCCAGCCCCCAGAAATGCAAAGTTAAATCAAGTTATTTTTTAATCTTACACTGGTAAAATCTGGGCTGTGATTCAGAAAAAGAAAACGAAAGAACAAATTCTGGAGAGGTTGTTGGGAAAGGGGAACATTCATCTTTTGCTGGTGGGAATGTAAACGTTTTGGAAAGCATTGTGGAGAATTCTTAACAGACTAAAAATGGACCCTATAAGTTTGACCCAAGTATCATCCGAGATGGCGGTCAAAATGGGATAACCCAAAGGGAATTCCATTCTGACACAGCAGAGATGCAGGCACAACACACATTTAATTGTGCTGCTCTTTTAATTGTCTTCACAATAGCGAAGGCTGGAACCAACCCAGTGCCCCTCAAATCATGAGTAGATAATAAAAAAGTGGTACATTTTACACACTGTAGTTTCTAGTCAGCAGGTAAAAAGATGCATCGTGAACTGATTTGAAGTAAATGGCTGGAACTAGCCGAAAGGGTACTTATGCATCCGTGAAAGTACCAGGCGTCCGACACAACAAACACCATCTAACCGGTGGCTTATAGCACGCGCAGGAGTCCCCCCTCCCAATCTGTGTCGCTCACGGTATTTAGTCAGTAAAAATAAATCCCACATATTACTGATATTACCTGTGCTCTAAAAAAGCTTCCGTTTTTACAACCTCTTTTCCATCTTCTTCTAAGATTTATGACAAAGACTAAAAGATTCTTTATTCCAAGCCGGTAGCCTCCAACACCTACCGCCGCCCACCCTGTTATGTCATTTACGCCTTTACAGTTACACTGTGCCTTTTTGTCCCTCCATGGGCCCGCTTCCTACTTACCATGTGTCCCTTCCCCTCTCGTTTTATTTTCGCCTTTGTAAATCATTTTGTTCTCCTCTGTGTCGCGTGTATCGGTGTCCCCTTTGGCACGTCCTCTCCCATTCCCGGGCAAGCCCCCCATCCCGCCCTTGTTCCCCACCACCTGCCCCCACCACCGTACCCTTCTCAACCTTTCTGCATCCCCGCCCGTTCACCCCCGGCTGAGCCACCGCGCTGCGCCCACCGCTGCCAGAACAGGACTTCACATGGCGGGCAGAATGCATGAGTGCTTGGGGGTGGGGGAATTGGATGTTGGAAGGGGTCTAAATTTAATTAAAAAATGAAAAAAAAAAAAAAAAAAAAAAAAAAAAAAAAAATTAAGAAATAAAAAATCCATCTTTAAAAATAACTTTTTAAAGTGAAGAGTAAAATTGGAAAAAGAAAAAGCAGTATTTTGTGTACATGTACCTGGTTTAAACTGGAGAGCCAATGGCTGAAACAGTTGTATGTTCCCAGTGACTTCATTTGCCTTGATCAGAAACTTGTTGCATCCATTTTCCAATTCACCTTTTGGTGTCTATTGAATAATTTCCTGTAGAAGATCAGTGGATTTAAAGTGTTTTACAGTTTCCCTCTCTTAGGCCTCAGCGGGGGGTAACAGACTGGCACGCCCTGACTTTTCTCCTCACTTTAGTGAACTACTCTACATGTCTCCTTTTCACCCAGCCGATATGAGCTCTGTGTGATGGTATGTAGTTGCTTTGTTGATGTTGTGGTCCACCCAGGTTTTCCCAAAGGAAGAGCATTTGAGGATAGCAATAAAGATGGGGGAGACACACGTGAGGCTCATGCATGTGCAGAAAGAGGGACTTTGGGTTATTCCTAAGAGCTAATTAGCTCAATTTGGGGCAAGGCATTTAAAGAGTTTTCTACTAAGAATTATTTTCTTCCATTTGTTTAAGAAATATAGTTTTATATATTAACCACCAAGGACTGGCCAAAGCAATGCTGGTTAATCCTTATAATATTTTCTCATTACTTTTATGAAGGAGGCTTGGAACAGAGGACAGCACTGCAACTGACATCTTTCTAAATTTTCCATGAACTCGATGTCAATTTTAATTTGGTTACATTGATGAAATCTGTGTGACCACTGAGTTTGTTTTAGAAGAGCGACACATAAGTGTGTTTCCAAGCTGACAAAGTTCACACTAGAGAATCAGGCAACCAGGTTACATAGATACGTTTATGATTCTGTGCGGGGCTGCAGTATAGCTATCTGTAGCCCCACAGAGAATCATAAACTTATGAAGCTTTGGGCTGTGGTCAGACATGCCAGAAAGTTCTTCACACCTTGCTTGCAGATGCAGAAAGGAATATGGGAGCTAAGTGCGCCAGCCACTGGTTTTACCAAATAAGTTTCTACATTATTTTCATCCCTTTCATAATATTGGACTTATTTTGTTGAGCATTAATAATGTATGCTTACCATGCCATGGCTAACTGGCAGTTCCATCGATGATTGTTTGTTTACTTTTATTTCAAAATCTTTTTTCTTCATCTTCATTTATAAGACCATAGCAGAAGGCATATAAAATGGATTTATGCTTTATTATTTAGTCCTTTTATAGGCTGTGAGACAGAAAATGGAGAAGAGAGGGAGGGGGAGAAAGATAAAGAAGAGGAGAGAGAAGAAATAGAAAGAAAGAAGGAAGAAAAATGGAAATAAGAAAGGGAGGGGAGGAAGGGAGAGAGAAAAAGAAAAAAAAAAAAAAAAAAAAAAAAAAAAAAAAAAAAAAAAAAAGACAAAATGGAAAGATTAGGAAGAGGAGGAAGTACAGTCAGTGCCTTCCTTCCTTCACTTATCTTCCGTCCTTCCTTCATTCCTTTCTGTTTCTTCCCTGCCTCCCATTCCTTCCATCCCTCAATGAAGTAAAGTGATCTTTTATTCAGATTCTTATTACAGAATTAACTATCAAGTATCCAAGTTGGTCATTTGTTTCAAGCAATTTCCTCCCAAGCACGACTTCATAATGGGCTTCCATGTCCCGCTGGGCACTGGCTGTCTGGACTTAGGTCCCTCCTCTCATTCTACATCCTTAGCTATTATAAGGGATAATTTACATCTCACATACACTAGTTAAAATATAATAGGTGACATTAAAATCTTTGTATGTGATTTACTGGGAAATAGCTATAAAGCTAGTGTTTTAGGACTGAATTTTGAAGACTGTGGACATTGGCAAGGGGTGGCTGAAGGAGAGGAGAGTTAGCACTGTGTTAGGAACTGAGTTCCTTGGGATTTCATAGTTATTATGTGAAATGAGTCAGAGTAATGGCAGGTCTGTGCTCATCCCTGGATGTAGTTGGCTCAGCTGATGTCAAGATACTGGAAAATCCATTGAGAAATATTAATATCTAAGTTGGAAACTGGACTATTGAAATCAGTCAAGATAATGAACAGAAGTCAGTTCTGGATAGTGACCAGATTGTCAGAGCATATGAATAAATTGGTAGAAAATCCTTAACACAGTGACTTATTACTTAAAGATCTTTCAATAGTGGGAAAAAGAAAACAGAAAGTAACATAAACGTTAGAAAATACCACTACTCTGTCTATTCCATGGCATGTGGGGGGAAGACAAATTAAGGGCCAGGAGCAGGTTTTAAACCTCAGATACTTATGGATAATCTACATGCTAGGTCTGTACACTCAAATAAGCTGTTGAAGTCTCCAAAGCCTGGGGATTATATGAGAGAGCAATGTTGGTCTTTGGAATGTTATTTGCTGAGCCCCACAGAGAATGACACAGGTGGAACCTCAAAGCACAAAGCAGCTAGTTCCATTACCAGCCTCTGCTGGGAAAGGGTAGATGTACTGTTTGGACAGTCAGGTTTCAATTAAGACAGTGCAGTAGTAAAGAGAAAACATTCTTTGGATTATACATGCAGGGAGAGAACTGACCTGTAGGTTCACAGAGAACACTCTGATAAGGTAGAAAACAAGGGTTCATGAGCATAGAAAACAGGTAATACTGCATGTCTGCTATAGAGTCCTAAACTCAGGTGGAGGTTCAGGGGCTTAGAACTGCATTTTCCCCTTCAAACAATGCAGGCAAAGCTCCTGGTAGACTATTCTCAAGGAGAAGCTATCACTAAGTTGTTGAAGGAGTCAGGAGAGTGGTGGTCAATACCAGTAAAACTTGCAGGATCTGTAAGTAGTGTAAGTAGCACGGCCAGTCTAGTAACTCCTGGCCTGCCCCTCCTCATTCATTTGTAACAACTGTGGAAATTTTCTAACAATTTAACAAAAATGATCAGGAAATATCACTGGTGAACTGGCTTTTATTATCGCAGGAGCACTAAATAGATTAGAAATTATGGTGAAGAATATGTGTTCACTTGGTTAGAAATGATTATTTGAGCCCCAATTCAGATTATGATATAGTATCCAAAGACCATGAAGACTGTTATCCCATAGGTTAGGGAATTTTGTTACAAGTTTTTGTAATTTTTGTTGTCAACTAAGACAGAAGTTGATTTTTTTCATATCTAGTCTTGAGATACATCTTTTTCTATCATGTTAGTCTTACAAGAACACACTAGCCATACTGTATTATAAATCGGTTTGTTTTACTTCAATGTCAAACAATCACTTTTTAGGAGAAAATTGATTGTGTGCCTCTTACTTTAGATGGAGCCGATTAATTTTGCTACTGCCTTTGGTACTAAAATTTCCCAAAGCAATCTGTTCTCTGTGACTCCCAGAAGCATAGACTCTCATAGATCTGTATTAAAGAGACAGTGGGATGTTTTTCCCCTTCTTTAATAAATAAACAAGGAAAAGCTCCATCAGAGGAGACTTTTGTAGGTAAANTTGCTGAAGATGCTGTCTTTCCTCCATTGAGTCTTTTTGGTACCCTTGTCAAATATGAGGTGGCTGAAATTGTATGTGCTCAAGTTTGGATCTTCAGTATTCTTCCATTGGTCTACATTTCTATTTTGTGCCAGTACCAGGCTGTTTTTATGACTATAGCCCTGTAGTATAATTTGATGTCTGGTATAGAAATCCCCCCTGTATTGCTTTTTTCACTCAGGGTTGCTTTGGCTATTCGGGGTCTTTTGTTGTTCAATATGAATTTAAGAATTTTTTTTCCAAGCCTGTGAAGAATGTGTGGAATTGGTATATTAATTTGGGTAGAATGGGCATTTTTACTATATTACTTTTTCCAATCCATGAGCATGGGAGGTCTTTCCATCTTCTGATGTCTTCTTCAATCTCCTTCTTCAGGAGTTTATAATTTTTGTTGTAGAGATCTTTGGTGTCTTTAGTTAGGTATATTCCTAGGAATTTTATTTGTTTTAAGGCTATTGTGATTGGTAAGGTCTCCTTGTATTCCTTCTTCAGCTGCTTGTTGTTGGTGTAAAGAAACGTTACTGATTTTTCTAGGTTAATTTTGTAACCTGCAACTTTACTGAAACTCTTAGTCGTTTCTAGGATTTGTCTGGTAGAGGTTTTAGTATCCCTTAGGTAAACTATCATATTGTCTGCAAAAAGGGATAGTTTGACTTCCTCTTTTCCAGTTAATATTCCTTTGATTTCCTTTTCTTGCCTTATTGCCCTAGACAGTGTTTCAAGCAGTATATTGAAAAGGAGTGTTGACAAGGGCAGACTTTCTGGGTTCGTACCTTTATGGGGAATCTTTCTAACTTTTCTCCATTTAGGACGAGGCTGGCTGTGGGTTTCCTTTGTATGGCTTTGATCATGAGAGAAAAGATCCTTCCAGTCCAATTCCCTCTAGTACTTTAATCATAAAGGGATGCTGTATTTTGTCAAAGGCTTTTTCTGCATCAATTGAGATGATCCTGTGGCTTTTGTCCTTCAATCCATTTATGTGTTTTATGATATTTACTGATTTTCTTATGTTGAACCATCCTTGCATGTCCGGTATGAATCCAACTTGATCATGGTGAATGATCATCTTGAAGTGGATCTGTATATGGTTTGCATGTATTTTGTTGACAATTTTGCAACTGAGTTTATTAATGAGATGGGTCTGTAGTTCTCTTTTGTGGTTGCATCCTTGCCTGGTTTTGGTATTAGAGTGATGCTGGCTTCATAGAAGGAATTTGGGAAATTTCCCTCTGCTTGTATCTTTCTGAACAGTTTGAGTAATAATGGTTGTAAGTCCTCTTTAAATATTTTATAGAATTCTGCTGTGAAACCATCGGGACTGGGCTTTTCTTAGTTGGGAGATCTCTTATTACATTTTCAATTTCTTCATATATTTTGGGTCTGTTTATGCTGTCAATCTCTTCTTGGTTTAGCTTTGGTGATTCCCCAATTGCAGATATTCATCCATTTCTCTTAGGTTTTCAAATTTAGTAGAGTTTTTCATAGGTTTTTGAAGTACTCCCATATTATTGTCTGGATCTTTTCATTGTCTGTTGTGATAGTTCCCTTTTCATCACGAATTCTATTGATTTGGAGTTGCTTTTTCTTTCTTTTGATTAACTGGGCTAGAGGTCTGTCTATCTCGTTTATTCTATCAAAGAACCAATTTTTGAATTTGTTGATTTTTTTGTATTGTTTTGTTTCTATTTCATTGATTTCTGCTCTGATTTTTGTTATTTCTTCCTGTCTGTTGTGTGTAGGGTTCATTTTCTGTTGTCTTTAAAGTGTTTTTAGCTGCAGTGTTAGCTCATTTATTTGTGCTCTTTCTATTTTTTAAAATATTTTATTTATTTTTGAATGCGTATGAATGTATTGTCTGCATGCAGGTCTGTGCACCCATATAGTGCAATGCTGTGGAGGTCAGAAGAGGGCATCGGATTCCCCTGGAACTGGAGTTTAAGATGGTTCTCAGCCGCCATGTGGGTGCTGGGGATCGAACCCGGGTCCTCTGCAAGAGCAGTCGGTGCTCTTAACAGCTAGGCCATCTCCCCAGCTCTGTGCTCTTCTATTTTTTTAATGTGGGCACTCAGAGCTATAAACTTCCCTCTTAGGACTGCTTTTAAAGTGTTCCGTAGGTTTTGTTGTGCTGTACTGTCATTGTCGTTTAGTTCCAAGAATGTATTTCTTTCTTTCTTTATTTCTTCCTTGACCCATTCATTATTCAGGACTGTGTGTTTAGTCTCCATGTGTTCCAGTAGGTAGCAGGGCTTATCCTGGTGTTGATATTGAGCTTTACTGCACTATAGTCTGACAGAATGCATGAAATTCTTTCAATTTTTTTGTATTTGTCGAGGTTTTTTATGTGTCCAGGTATGTGTTCAATTTTCGAGAATGTTCTGTGGGGTGCTGAGTAGAAAGTATAGTCTCTGGTGTTTGGGTGGAATATTTGGAAGATGTCTGTGAGGTCCCTTTACTGTATTGTATTGTTCAGTATCTCTCTGTTTATTCTTTGTCTGGTTGATCTGTTCAGGAGACTCAGTGGGGTATTGAAGTCCCCTACTATGAGTGTGCTGGGGTTAATCTGTGCCTTGAGGGCCTGTAGAGTTGTATTTATAAAGATAGGTGCACCAGAGATTTATATATATATATATATATATATATATATATATATAGGTCTAAGTTATATCTATACTAATATTCATGGTTGTGAAATCTTCATGGTTAATTTTCCCATTGATAAGGCTTTAATGTCTGATATTAAAAGAGCAACTCCTGCTTTCTTTTTGGTACCATTTACTTTGAATATTTTTTTTCAATCCTTTCCTTGTAAGTTGGTGCCTATCCTTGAGGGTGAGATGGGTTTCTTGTAGACAGCATATCAATGGATTCTCTTTCCTAATCCATCCTCCCAGTCTGTGCCTTTTGATTGGGGAGTTTAGTTTATTAATATTTAAGGTTATAATTGAGAGATGTGTATTGCTTCCTTTCACCTTATTATCTATTTGCATTTTTAGTTTCTGTAGTTCTTTTATTAATTTCTCTTTCAAGGTGCCTGGGGTTAGTTTCAACCCTCCTCTGTCCTTTGAATTGCTTCAAGTATTCTCTAAAGGCTTGGTTTTCCAGACATATATTTTTTCATCTTGTTTACATCATGGAAGATTTTTCTCTTTCCATCAACTAGAATTGACATTTTTGTTGGGTATAGTAACCTGGGTTGGCATTAATAGTCTTTTAGCACTGGTAATGCTTTGCTCCACATTCTTCTTGCTTTTATGCTTTGCACTGAAAAGTCAGCTGTAATTCTGATAGGTTTCTACTTATTTGTAATTTGTTGTTTTTCTCTTGTGACTTTCAGAATTTTGTCTTTTTGGGGGGTATCTACCATTTTAGCTATGATATAATGGGGGAGTTTCTTTTCTGTTCCAGTCTATTTGGTGTTCTATGTGCTTCTTGTATTTGTATGGGTTTGTCTTTTTTTAGTTTGGGAAAATTTTCATCTATTATTCTGTTGATGATCTGATCAATACCATTCTCTTGGGATTCTTCTCCTTCCTCTATCCCTATGTTTGATTTTTTCATAGTGTCCCACATTTCCTGGTTGTTCTACTCTTGTGTATTTTTAAACTTTTCACAATTTTTACTTGAGCTTTTTAGTTGTTCTGTGTTACCTTCTAGCTCTGATATTCTTTTTTCTGCTTCCTCCATTCTACTTCTGAAGCTTTTTTCCATTCTTTCCTTTTGATTGGATGAGTGTTCGATTTCCTTTTTCATTTCATCCTGTGTTTTCTTTAGTATTTCCACTTCCTTTAGGAGCTTCTCAATCTTTTCTTGTAGCTCCTTGTTTTGCTCATTGTTTTCCTTTTTCATTTCAGCTTGGGATATTTTCAGTGTTTCCACTTCCTTCTGGAGTTTATCATTGTTTCCCTCTAGGTACTTTCTGAGCTTTTTATTCTCTCCCTTTAGTTCTATGGTTTCTTTTTTTTTTTTCTTTTTTTTTTTTTAATTTTTTTTTATATTATTTATTTAGTTCTGTATGTGTGTGAATGTACTGCCTGCATGCAAGTCTGTGCACCCGTGTCGTGCAACGCCGCGGAGGGTCAGAAGAGGGTCCTGGATTCCCCTGGAGCTGGAGTTCTCCTGGAATTGGAGTTTCAGACGGCTCTTGGCCGCCATGTGGGTGCTGGGGATCGAACCCGGGTCCTCTGTAAGAGCAGTCGGCGCTCTTAACCGCTAGCCCATCTCTCCAGCCCCATTCTCTCTAGTTTATGATTTATTTAATTATATCTGTGATTGATTATTCTATGGATATGCGTCCTGTGCTACTTCTATGCTGATCTCATTGTTGGAGTCAAACATGAGGTGGCTGAAATTGTATGAGCTCAAATTTGTAACTTCAACAATTTTGTTCCATTGGGCCAACTGGTCTATTATTTGTGCCATTACACAGGCTGTCCTTTATGACTATGGCCTGTAACATAGTTTGAAGTCTGGTGGAGCAATCCCCCCCTGTATTGCATTTTTCACTCAGTGGTTGCTTTAGATATTTGGGGTCTTTTTTTTTCCATATGAATTTAAGGACTTTTTTTTTTTTTTCCAAGTCTGCAAAGAAGCTCATGGGGATTTTGATTGGGATTGCATTGAATCTGTATATCAATTTGGGTAAAATGGACATTTTTTACTAATTCTATTTTTTCCCAATCCATGAGCACTGGAGGTTTTCCATCTTTTGATGTCATTTTCAATCTCCTTCTTCAGGGGTTTAAAAATTTTCGTTGTAGAGGTCCCTTGGTATCTTTGGTTAGGTTTTTCCCTGGGAAATAGTTCCAACTTTTCTCCATTTATGACGATGTTGGCAGTGGGTTTGCTATATATGGCTTTGATCATGTTGAAGAATGTTCCCTTCAGTCTGATTCCCTCTAGAGACTTTAAACATGAAAGGGGTGGCTGGATCTTGTCAAAGTCTTTTCCTGCATCAATTGAGATGATATGTGGTTTTTGTCTTTCAGTCCATTTATGTTTTTATGATATTTAGTGATTTAAGTATGTTTAAACCATCCCTGCATCTCTGGTATGAATCCAACTTGATCATGATGGATGATCTTTTTGATGTAGGTCTGTATGCGATTTGCAAGTATTTTGTTGAGAAGTTTTGTCATTTAGTTCATTAATGAGAATGGGTCCTATAGCTTTCATTTTTGCTTGTATCATTGCCTAGTTTTGGGTATAGAGTGATGTTGGCTTCATAGAAGGAGTTTGGGAGAAATCTCCTTTGTTTGTGTCCTTTTGAACAGTTTGAATAGCAATGGTTGTAGGACATCTTTAAAATGATTTATAGAATTCTGCCGTGAAACTATCTGGACCCGGGCAGTTTTTAGTTGGGAGATTTAATTAACATCTTTCATTATCCTCAAATATTATGGGTCTGTTTTCAAACTGTCAATCTCTTTTGGTTAAGCTTTGTTGGTTCCCAGGATTTCAGATATTCATCCATGTTCCCTTAGGTTTTCAAATTTAGTGGAGTATATTTTTTTGAAGTATTCCTTATGATTGTCCTGGTTCTTTTCTTTTGTTGTGATGTTTCCCCTTTCATGCATGAATATATCAATTTGGAATTACTCTCTCTTTTTTGGTTACTGGGCTAAGNTGAATGTACTGCCTGCATGCAAGTCTGTGCACCCGTGTCGTGCAACGCCGCGGAGGTCAGAAGAGGGTCTCGGATTCCCCTGGAGCTGGAGTTCTCCTGGAATTGGAGTTTCAGACGGCTCTTGGCCGCCATGTGGGTGCTGGGGATCGAACCCGGGTCCTCTGTAAGAGCAGTCGGCGCTCTTAACCGCTAGGCCATCTCTCCAGCCCCAGTTCTATGGTTTCTTTAAATATATCTGTGATTGTTATTCTATGATATGCGTCCTGTGCTACTTCTATGCTGATCTCATTGTTGGAGTCAAACATGAGGTGGCTGAAATTGTATGAGCTCAAATTTGTAACTTCAATTTTGTTCCATTGGCCAACTGGTATATTTTTGTGCCATTACCAGGCTGTCTTTATGACTATGGCCCTGTAACATAGTTTGAAGTCTGGTGGAGCAATCCCCCCTGTATTGCATTTTTCACTCAGTGTTGCTTTAGATATTTGGGGTCTTTTTTTTCCATATGAATTTAAGGACTTTTTTTTTCCAAGTCTGCAAAGAAGCTCATGGGGATTTTGATTGGGATTGCATTGAATCTGTATATCAATTTGGGTAAAATGGACATTTTTACTATATCAATTTTCCCAATCCATGAGCCTGGGAGGTTTTTCCATCTTTTGATGTCATTTTCAATCTCCTTCTTCAGGGGTTTAAAAATTTCGTTGTAGAGGTCCTTGGTATCTTTGGTTAGGTTTTTCCCTGGGAAATAGTTCCAACTTTTCTCCATTTATGACGATGTTGGCAGTGGGTTTGCTATATATGGCTTTGATCATGTTGAAGAATGTTCCCTTCAGTCTGATTCCCTGTAGGACTTTAAACATGAAGGGGTGCTGGATCTTGTCAAAGTCTTTTCCTGCATCAATTGAGATGATATGTGGTTTTTGTCTTTCAGTCCATTTATGTGTTTTATGATATTTATTGATTTAAGTATGTTAAACCATCCCTGCATCTCTGGTATGAATCCAACTTGATCATGATGGATGATCTTTTTGATGTAGGTCTGTATGCGATTTGCAAGTATTTTGTTGAGAATTTTTGCATTTATGTTCATTAATGAGATGGGTCTATAGCTTTCATTTTTGCTTGTATCATTGCCTAGTTTGGGTATTAGAGTGATGTTGGCTTCATAGAAGGAGTTTGGGAGAATCTCCTTTGTTTGTGTCCTTTTGAACAGTTTGAATAGCAATGGTTGTAGGACCTCTTTAAATGATTTATAGAATTCTGCCGTGAAACTATCTGGACCCGGGCAGTTTTTAGTTGGGAGATTTTTAATTACATCTTTCAATTTCCTCAAATATTATGGGTCTGTTTCAACTGTCAATCTCTTCTTGGTTAAGCTTTGTTGGTTCCCAGGATTTCAGATATTCATCCATTTCCCTTAGGTTTTCAAATTTAGTGGAGTATATGTTTTTGAAGTATTCCCTTATGATTGTCTGGTTCTTTTCTTTGTTGTGATGTTTCCCCTTTATGCATGAATATTATCAATTTGGAATTACTCTCTCTTTTTTGGTTACTGGGCTAGAGGTCTATTTTGTTTATCTTTTCAAAGAACCAGCTTTCTGATTCGTTGATTTTATGTATTGTTTTATTTGTTTCTATTTCATTGATTTATGCTATGATTTTTGTTATTTCTTCCTGTCTGTTGGGTTTAGGGTTCTTTTGTTGTTGTCTCTCAAGTGTTTTTAGCTGTAGTGTTAGATCATTTATTTGTTCCCTTTCTGTTTTTTTTCTTTAATGTGTGCAAAAACATTACACTGAGTGATATCATAGGTCAGTTATAAATAACAAGAGTGTTTTTCCAGATTTAATAAAAATAAAAGCTCAGTCCCTTAAGCAAGGAGCTACATCTGATAGAATTAGTAAAATAAAAATCTTAGTTACAGTTATGCATGATAAAAAACAATACTCAGTCAGAGGCACATGGCAGGCTTCTCCTTTAAGGAAAAGTAATGTAGAAAAACAAAACTAATTAAAAGGCTCTCCCAGGCCATGGCTTGAATTACAGCCTAAAGATAACAAATGGCCTTGGGAGGATGGGAAGATTGGGCACCAGGGAGGACGGGAAGAAACCAAATTGAAACTTCAAAGAAAAACAGTGTCTCACATCTCACAAAATAAACTATTCATGGTTTGTGGTTTTATGACCACTGTTTGTGTCTTATCTCACCTGCCAAGACGGTGTGAGCAATATACTATGTGTAAGTGCTTCTGATTGATGTGTAAATTTAACTGGCTTGTTGTCCTTGGAAACCCAGGTGTGAATTCCTTAGCAATGGGCTTATTGTTCCTAGAGACGTGCCAATCCTGATCCATTTTCCCTGCTCTGTGTTATATAATCAAAGACTTGCTCTTAGTAAAATGTAGCAGATTCAAAGCCATTCTGGTGCCATTTCTGTGTGTCATTTCACAGAACCTGTGCCCTCCTTCCAAGACCCTGGTTCCCGCAGTCTGAGGGACCCCCGGCTGGGTCGGTCTGCAGCATTTCATCAACAAATCACACATATAATAAGCAAAGCAAGATAATTTTCTTGAAGTATAGTTTCACCCCACTGCCTTTCCCAGGGAGACAATTTCAGGACATTGCAAAGAAAGATCAGCTCCTTCAGTATTTGACCAATGAATTTTCAGCAGGCAGTTTGTTTTATGGAGACAGAGTACTGAGTCAGATTTGAAGAAGAGCCAGTGATCAAATCTTCTGATATTTCCAGGTTCTTGTGTGTGTGTGTGTGTGTGTGTGTGTGTGTGTGTGTGTGTGTGTTGTCCAGAGACACCAGAACAGGTCACTTTATCTAAGGGGTAAAGTTTTTTTTTTTTTTTTTTTTTTTTTTTTTTTTTTTTTTTTTTTTTTTTTTGGGTTTTTTTTTTTTTTAAAGGGATTCTACAATACAATGACACAGTTGTTTGCAGATAGCATTGATGTCACTCATTATGTCATACAATCAGGTAATTGGTGCATTTTGCAAGTATCTATGTCCAAATTTTGAACAACCCAGGCTCCCATAGACCAGTTGGAGAAGCTTGTATGCACAAACATGTTGATCAATCAGGAGTCCAGACTGTATTCCTGTAGTCTCATGATTCCCCCCTATCTCTCCACAGCCCTTACAATCTACCATGCTTCCTCTTCCGCAGTTTGTTCCCTGGGCTTTGGGAAAGGGGCACAAGTGGGTAAGGGGTAAAGTTTTATCTGAAAAGATACATCCATCTGGTTGTATCACTAGGCCACTCTGCTGCAGCTCATGGTAGAATCACCAGTATTCTGTTTCTTTCTCTTCACTCACCTGTCCCTACCACCATCTCCCTACATTGCTCCATGGTCATCTTTCAGTGCAGTTCGTACACTGTGCTTTTAATTGTTAGCTAAGCAGAACATTTTATTCTTTACATAGGTTAATTGTGCTGTTAGTCTCTATTCTTTGGGAAATATGTACACACTCAGTTGTGCTATGACATTTTATAATAATGTGTATTGTGTTATGTCTGCCATGTTTCTTTAGCTGTATACTCTTCACCCTTTAATTAATACTCTTGAACACCTTTAAGGAGTTTTTAATATTAATTTCATTGTTGGCCTTTATATTTACACTTCTTATTAAAGTTTTTAGTTTTCAGTTATGTTATTTAATATTAAAGCCATTGCTTTGGAAGATTTTAGATATAATTATTTAGGATACAAAGTAGGTAACAAGTATTCCAAAGAAATTTGCAGTGTGTGCCTGACTAGAAAGTGCTTTCACTGCATTCAAAAAATGTCTTATTTTTAAATGCACTTTTCTCTACTTTAAATTGCAATATTTTACACAATGCTCCCTTGTGTTTATGTACCATGAAATGCTGCTGCCTAGGGATGCAAAAATAAAATCTGTAATGTAGAACCCCCAGAATTCCTCAGTGTAGTCACTGTGAGTGGTCCCTTTTACAAGGACTCTGAGAATAGTTGGCAAAACACTGAAATTAAATCCTATTTTATTCCCATTCCTCTGATGTCCTTGGTGAGATCATTCTGGTCTTCTCTTTAACTAAAAGTAAGTACTTTGTGAGTTCTGGCTTTAAATTTTCACTAAGTTGACACATTTTAGTGACTAGTTTCCTCTAAATTTCACTGATTTCTGACCTTCAATTCCATATTAAAATGACATATTGAAAATAAGCTTTTGAGATGAGAAGCAATTTTAAAAATTGATGTGCCTTAGAGACCCTATACAGAGGTAATTTCCTGCCTACTTAATTATTAAGAATGAAATGATAGTTGCTCATGAGACTTCTTTATGCTTAAAATTCTCATGTCTGTCTATATTTCTTTGAACTTCTCATTTTATCTATCAGAAGAGGTTTTACCACCCAGTTCTCCTAACTTATGCAGTGATATAATAATCAATGGCCCTTAGCTCCTGGTGATATGGCCCCAGTAAGAGCTCAGCTGAAGAGTGCATGTAAATTATTGAGTGACAGTTCCATTTAACAAACCATGTTACTGTGAGGATTTCATGCAATAACATGAAAGTACTTGGAAGATGGGACCATAATATGTACACAGACAAAGGGACTACAGTTGGATATGGTAGCTGGCAAGGTGATCTCGTTGCATATATACACACACACACACACACACACACACACATATACACACACACACACACTCATCATATAAGATATCATATATGTATGTGACATTCATTCCAATTGTGATTTTTTTCTTTTACTTTTTTGGTCTTTTTGAGACAGGGTCTCCCAGCTGGGCTGGAACTCACTATGTAGACCAGGCTGGCCTTGAACTCACAGAGAGATCTGCCTGCCTCTGCCTCCCGAGTCCTGGGACTAAAATAGTATGACACAATGCCTGTCCAATTGTGATATTTTTCCTTAATTACTTTTATAAAATACTGTGATTTTCTCCGTCTATATGATTGCAATGTGCATGCCTATGTGCACATGTGTTCTGTGAGGGCATGTGTGTGACTGGTATACAGGCCTGTGAATATGTTCACTCTCCTAAGTGTAATTGTATGTCTGTTTGTTGTATGTGCTTCTGTATAGGAAAAGAAATAAAGAAGAGAAGAGAAAACCCACAGAGTGGGAAGAAATCTTCTCAGGTGATGCATCTGTCAGAGGCTTATCATACAGAGTATATAAATAACTCAAAAAACAAAAGACCAAGTAAACAAATGATCCAATTAAAAGATGGGCTAAGATCTGGACAGGGACTTATCAAGAGAAGAAGATGGCTAAGAAATATCTTAAAAAGTGTTCATGATCATTAGTAATTAAGGAAATGCAAATTTATTTATTTATTTATTTATTTTAAAATTTTTTTATTAATTTTATTTATTTCTGTACGTATATGAATGTACCGTCTGCATGCAAGTTTGTGCACCTGTGTCGTGCAACGCCGTGGAGGTCAGAAGAGAGTGTCGGATTCCCCTGGAGCTGGAGTTCTCCTGGAATTGTTTCTGATGGTTCTTAGCCGCCATGTGGGTGCTGGGGATCGAACCCGGGTCCTCTGCAAGAGCGGTCAGCGCTCTTAACCACTAGGCCATCTCTCCAGCCCCAGAAATGCAAATTTAAATCACTTTATTATTTTATCTTACCCTGGTAAATCTGGCTGTGATTCAGAAAGCAAATGATAACAAATTCTGGAGAGGTTGTGGGGAAAGCGGAACACTCATCCACTGCAACCCATATGGAAAGCATTGTGGAGAATTCTTAACAGACTTAAAATGGACCTATAATTTGACCCAGTATCATCCTAGTATGGCTGGGTCAAATGGTATACCCAAAGGATTCATGCTACAGCAGAGATGCATGCACAACCACATTTATTGCTGCTCTTTTCACAATAGCGAAGAGCTGGAAGCAATCCAAGTGCCCCTCAAATCATGAGTAGATAATAAAAATGTGGTACATTTACACACTGTAGTTCTATGCAGCAGTAAAGAAAGATGACATCGTGAACTTTGAAGGTAAATGGATGGAACTAGAAGTTCTTATGCTAAGTGAAGTAACAGTCTCAGAAAAACAAACAACATATAACGTGGATTATAGCACCAAGTCCCTCTGTGTAAGTCAAGGTAATTTATCAGTAAAAATAATACCACATTGACTGATATTACTGTAGATATAGCTTGAAGTTTTTATCACTATTTTCCTCAGTCTTAAGATTTATGAAAAAGAATAAAGTTCTTTTTAAGTACATCAAACATACAGCAACATGTTATGTAATTTAAGAATGTAAAGTTAAATGCCTTTTTTTACCTACATGCAAGCTTACTATTAAATGTGCTTTAAAATTAACCTATAGTTTATTTTTAGACTTTGTAAATTTGTTATATGTGTAGAGTGTATATGTGTACATTTTGGAGTAATATAAAATTAAAGGGAAAGAACAACAAATAAAGACTTGTTCAAACAACTGACCAAAACAGTAAACTTCTGCATCAAAGAAGTTAAGAAAAAGGCTGAGAAACAGAAGGCTGAGAAAAAGATGCAAGACAGGACTTAACATGTATGGCAGAATGCATGAGTGCTTGGGGGTGGGGGAATTGGATGTTGGAAGGGGTCTAATTTGGATTAAGAAATATCTGAAACATACACATGCTCATAAAAAATTAAGAAATAAAAAATCATCTTTAAAATAACTTTTTAAAGTGAAGAGTAAAATTGGAAAAAGAAAAAGCAGTATTTTGTGTACATGTACCTGGTTTAAACTGGAGAGCCAATGGCTGAAACAGTTGTATGTTCCCAGTGACTTCATTTGCCTTGATCAGAAACTTGTTGCATCCATTTTCCAATTCACCTTTTGGTGTCTATTGAATAATTTCCTGTAGAAGATCAGTGGATTTAAAGTGTTTTACAGTTTCCCTCTCTTAGGCCTCAGCGGGGGGTAACAGACTGGCACGCCCTGACTTTTCTCCTCACTTTAGTGAACTACTCTACATGTCTCCTTTTCACCCAGCCGATATGAGCTCTGTGTGATGGTATGTAGTTGCTTTGTTGATGTTGTGGTCCACCCAGGTTTTCCCAAAGGAAGAGCATTTGAGGATAGCAATAAAGATGGGGGAGACACACGTGAGGCTCATGCATGTGCAGAAAGAGGGACTTTGGGTTATTCCTAAGAGCTAATTAGCTCAATTTGGGGCAAGGCATTTAAAGTTACTAAGAATTATTTCATTCATTTGTTAAGAAAATATAGTTTTGATAATATTAACCACCAAGGACTGCCAAAGCAATGCTGGTTATCCTTATAATATTTTCTCATTACTTTTATGAAGGAGGCTTGGAACAGAGGACAGCACTGCAACTGACATCTTTCTAAATTTTCCATGAACTCGATGTCAATTTTAATTTGGTTACATTGATGAAATCTGTGTGACCACTGAGTTTGTTTTAGAAGAGCGACACATAAGTGTGTTTCCAAGCTGACAAAGTTCACACTAGAGAATCAGGCAACCAGGTTACATAGATACGTTTATGATTCTGTGCGGGGCTGCAGTATAGCTATCTGTAGCCCCACAGAGAATCATAAACTTATGAAGCTTTGGGCTGTGGTCAGACATGCCAGAAAGTTCTTCACACCTTGCTTGCAGATGCAGAAAGGAATATGGGAGCTAAGTGCGCCAGCCACTGGTTTTACCAAATAAGTTTCTACATTATTTTCATCCCTTTCATAATATTGGACTTATTTTGTTGAGCATTAATAATGTATGCTTACCATGCCATGGCTAACTGGCAGTTCCATCGATGATTGTTGTTACTTTTATTTCATCTTTCTTTTCTTCATCTTCATTTATAAGACCATAGCAGAAGGCATATAAAATGGATTTATGCTTTATTATTTAGTCCTTTTATAGGCTGTGAGACAGAAAATGGAGAAGAGAGGGAGGGGGAGGAAGATAAAGAAGAGGAGAGAGAAGAAATAGAAGAAAGAAGGAAGAAAATGGAAATAAGAAAGGGAGGGGAGGAAGGGAGAGAGAAAGGAGGGAGGAAGGGAGATTGGGAGAGAGAAAGGGACAAAAAGAAACAAAATGGAAAGATGAAGGATGGAGGAAGGAAGGAAGGAAGGAAGGAAGGAAGGAAGGAAGGAAGGAAGGAAGGAAGGGAGGGAGGAAGGCATAAATGAAGGACAGAACTCAGGAAGGAAAGGGAGAGTGAGAGTCAGAGGATGGAGGGACAGAAGGAAAGATCAAGGAGCCAAGGGGGTCATGGTGAGCATGTCCTCCAGCACAGGCAGATGGGCTTCCATGTCCCGCTGGGCACTGGCTGTCTGGACTTAGGTCCCTCCTCTCATTCTACATCCTTAGCTATTATAAGGGATAATTTACATCTCACATACACTAGTTAAAATATAATAGGTGACATTAAAATCTTTGTATGTGATTTACTGAGGAAATATCTATAAAGCAGAGTGTTTAGGGACTGAAATTTGAAGACTGTGGACATTGCAAGTGGTGGCTGAGGAGAGGAGAGTTAGCCACTGTGTTAGGACTGAGTTCTTGGAGTTTCATATTTATTATGTGAAATGATTCAGAGTAATGGCAGGTCTGTGCTCATCCCTGGATGTAGTTGGCTCAGCTGATGTCAAGATACTGGAAAATCCATTGAGAAATATTAATATCTAAGTTGGAAACTGGACTATTGAAATCAGTCAAGATAATGAACAGAAGTCAGTTCTGGATAGTGACCAGATTGTCAGAGCATATGAATAAATTGGTAGAAAATCCTTAACACAGTGACTTATTACTTAAAGATCTTTCAATAGTGGGAACAAGAAAACAGAAAGTAACATAAACGTTAGAAAATACCACTACTCTGTCTATTCCATGGCATGTGGGGGGAAGACAAATTAAGGGCCAGGAGCAGGTTTTAAACCTCAGATACTTATGGATAATCTACATGCTAGGTCTGTACACTCAAATAAGCTGTTGAAGTCTCCAAAGCCTGGGGATTATATGAGAGAGCAATGTTGGTCTTTGGAATGTTATTTGCTGAGCCCCACAGAGAATGACACAGGTGGAACCTCAAAGCACAAAGCAGCTAGTTCCATTACCAGCCTCTGCTGGGAAAGGGTAGATGTACTGTTTGGACAGTCAGGTTTCAATTAAGACAGTGCAGTAGTAAAGAGAAAACATTCTTTGGATTATACATGCAGGGAGAGAACTGACCTGTAGGTTCACAGAGAACACTCTGATAAGGTAGAAAACAAGGGTTCATGAGCATAGAAAACAGGTAATACTGCATGTCTGCTATAGAGTCCTAAACTCAGGTGGAGGTTCAGGGGCTTAGAACTGCATTTTCCCCTTCAAACAATGCAGGCAAAGCTCCTGGTAGACTATTCTCAAGGAGAAGCTATCACTAAGTTGTTGAAGGAGTCAGGAGAGTGGTGGTCAATACCAGTAAAACTTGCAGGATCTGTAAGTAGTGTAAGTAGCACGGCCAGTCTAGTAACTCCTGGCCTGCCCCTCCTCATTCATTTGTAACAACTGTGGAAATTTTCTAACAATTTAACAAAAATGATCAGGAAATATCACTGGTGAACTGGCTTTTATTATCGCAGGAGCACTAAATAGATTAGAAATTATGGTGAAGAATATGTGTTCACTTGGTTAGAAATGATTATTTGAGCCCCAATTCAGATTATGATATAGTATCCAAAGACCATGAAGACTGTTATCCCATAGGTTAGGGAATTTTGTTACAAGTTTTTGTAATTTTTGTTGTCAACTAAGACAGAAGTTGATTTTTTTCATATCTAGTCTTGAGATACATCTTTTTCTATCATGTTAGTCTTACAAGAACACACTAGCCATACTGTATTATAAATCGGTTTGTTTTACTTCAATGTCAAACAATCACTTTTTAGGAGAAAATTGATTGTGTGCCTCTTACTTTAGATGGAGCCGATTAATTTTGCTACTGCCTTTGGTACTAAAATTTCCCAAAGCAATCTGTTCTCTGTGACTCCCAGAAGCATAGACTCTCATAGATCTGTATTAAAGAGACAGTGGGATGTTTTTCCCCTTCTTTAATAAATAAACAAGGAAAAGCTCCATCAGAGGAGACTTTTGTAGGTAAAAAGGCAAAGTCACCATGTTGAAGCACTGTCAGCACCCTCCACGTGCATGCAGGCACTGTGGACCAGTGTTCCCAGGTACAAGAAATATGGAAAACTTCATTATTTGTATTATCAAAAATAATGTTTAATCCTTTAAATTAGACACAATAAGGCAAATAGCTATCATTCTTGTAAGACATAACAGTGAAAACACTCAAGTGGGAGCATCCTTGAAATGATGAAATGTTTTAAGACACTAATAATGAAAACTTAATTTCTTTTATTCAAGCTGAGATCCACTATTAAGCACTCTAATTGGTGAATGGCTTTATTTTGTATGAATGGGTATCTATGCTCCAGGGAGAATGAGTGTATGGAAATATTCATATTTATCTCATAACAAAATTATATGTGTCTCAAAGCTAGCTCTCAGGGTATCATGTGCCCTGTTCTTCTCTACTGAGAGGTACTTACCAGCATCCCCAGACTCTATGAAGTTTCCAGTAGCATTTTTTTCCTCTGGATAGCGCTCAAATGATCTCTGATTCAAAAGATTGAAAAAAAAATACATGTTTATAGTTACAATCAACATACTTCACTGTGAAATGGTGACTTTAAGATCAGATTGAAAACAATTAGCTTGCTTTTAAAATGAACCACATTGAGTTCGTACACCAAGTTGGATGCACTACAACTGAACAGTGATCCTTCCACTGATCGTGGTATGCCTGGCTCTCAGATTACCTAGATCTAGATTAATTTTCCTCAGCAATGCTCTGTAAGTTTCTGGTGATGTTAGTCTAGTTCATATGGTAACTACCTTTCCGTGATGGATTGGTTTCCTGCTACTGGAATTGTAGTCTTAATTTTTGAAATGCATTTCATATTTATATAGCAATTGAGTTATATATATATATATATATATATATATATATAGAGAGAGAGAGAGAGAGAGAGAGAGAGAGAGGGGCTTGCTACATCACTAAAATTACATATTAGTTGCAAAAGCCCTAAGTTTTATAGACTTTTCAGTAATTTTTAACTTCCAAGAGCCTGCATTCTTGAGGAGTTACTTTTCATCCAAACACTACCTGTTTTTCTTAGTTGACAGACCTATTGCATCCTGTATAGAACTGTTCCCAGATCCATACCACCAGGATGTGCCCTCATCATGCTCCATTGGGACTCCTTTAGGATCTGTTACATGGAGGAATGGGTGACTTAAATCTGCATTTTATTTCTTTTCTGATAACCTTTGACTACTTACTCCCTCTTTTATCTGAACTTCAGTTGTTTTTTCCATTCTGTGATTCCATTGATTCTTCCTTAGTTTTCTACAATCTTAATCTTTATCCATCATTATTCTTAAAAGTTTATTATTTGTATCTATTTTATGTGTATATATGTTTTTCCTTCATGTATGAAAATGAACCTATGTGTACAATGCCTACAGAGACCAGAAGAGGATATCAGATCCTTGGAACTGGTGTTACATATGGCTATGAGCCATCAGTGAGTGTTGGGAACCAAATCCAGGTCCTCAGCAAGAGTAGCCAGTGCTCTTACCTACTGCACTATCTCTCTAGCCTACAATCCTATAGAAGCTTTTCACTGTTTCCTCTGTTGAGTTTCTCAGCCACGGTGTATAGCATGTGGTTGGGTAATCCACATCAGGCTTATAATAATCAGGACTCAAGGAATCCTAATGAGTGGCTGTGATTGAGTTTGGCATTTTCTTCTTTTTTATTTACTATAGCTAGAATTAAGAATGAGCTGAGAGTCTCCTTCCCAGAAGCTATTCACACAACACAAATGATGCAGTTTCAGCTACTCCAACCAGCACATATTACTAAAACATTCAATAGATATCAACCATCCATCATGCAGATTTTAAAGATATAGAGAAATGTCATGTGAACAGCGCATGGTTTGGATGGAAGATGTCCCCCGAAAGTTTCACGTGCTGAAGATGTCTCCTGAAAGCTTCATGTGCTGAAGCTGGTGCCCAGCAGTGCTGCCATTGGAGGCAGAAGCTTCAGAGAAGTACAAGGGGGTGATGTGAGTTTGAGTTTGGGGTTATTTCCTCTCTTCTCTCCCCTCCCCCCCCCGTGTGTGTGTGTGTGTGTGTGTGTGTGTGTGTGTGTGTGTGTGTCCTTCTCTGTCTGCTTCATGGATCCTCTGAGAATAACTCTTTACGCCCTCCCACAAAGATATTCTTTCTGCCTTTCCAGGAGGGTAAGACAGTGAGTCAATGAGCTGTTCTAAATCCTCAAACCATGAAATGAACAACAACAACAACAGCAAAAAACCCTTAGGCTGCCAAGGTGATTTTTCTTAGGTATTTTATCACAGTGATGGAAATCTGAATAACACAAATCTGAAGCTTAGTGTGTTTATTATTATTCACAAGCACCATTTTTCCTGCCAATACTGTTGGCTGAAATATTGTCACATAAATTTTAACTTCTCTGTCCATATGAGGACTGCTCTATTGCATAATTGCTCCAAGTTTAGTGAAGTCAAGGATAAGGTTCTGTGTTTGCTTTTGTTTGCTGGACACAGAGTCTTAATCTATAGTCCAAGGTGACCTGGGCTTTACTATGTATCCCAGCTTGGCCTTGAACTTGTACCAATCATCCTGCCTCATCCTCCAAAGTGCAGGTATTACATGTATGACTCCCCACACCTGGCTAAAACATGCTTCTTAAATCAGTCTTCTAGTCCATGAGGCATGCATGTGATTCTTGACAATCAATATTCAGACTTAATCCTGTAACATAGGAAATGTCTGCTGCTGTTTTCTTGGCTCTCAATGAGATTAGATTAGGGGCACCGAGCATGTACAGTATAAAACTTCATGTTTCTACAGATGATCAGTTTTCCTTGTGTTGCTAAGTTGCCATTAGTCTTTGATCAAGGTCTAGTTTTCTAAAATGGCCAGCTGGTGGCTTATCCCTCATTTTTACTGGCATTACTCAAGGGATTAAACAATAACATCAAATCTTAAAATAAATTCCTACAACACTAATATGAATTTCATATAGGGAAATCATTTCCTCCACATCCAGTGTCTCTTGACTTAAGAACAGAAGTTTAACTTTGTTGAAGGTAGCAATTTCCTTAGCTTTCCCTTGTGTTTGGAGGTAATGGTTTGACCTGAATCTGACCAAAGAAGTGTTAACAAAAGTCTTTTGTGCAAGAGTTGGAAGTCATTTACTTTTCTAAAGAAAATGAATAGATTTAAGGTTCCCCACAGGCAGCACCAGTGTGTTTAACTCCCTGTAGCATCTCCAGCAAAAACAGACAGTAAGCAGAAAATTAAATGTGGAGCAGAATTGAAGAGACACAAACAGCAAATCTTTAAGACAGGAAGCATGAGTCTGCTGGTTCTGTGAATGGCTTGAGTGGTTCTCATGTTGACACCACTCTCTTATCAATACGAGAAAAACAATACTCCTAAATTGAACACACTGGAGGGTGGTTTTCATCACTGAAATTTAAATGCTCTGTTCAGGTACAGTGAACTTAAAGAAAGAGGTTATTGTTACCAAAACCCAAGCAGGTTAGTTAGTGTGTATAATGCTCAGAAGTCACGTATGTTGGTATTTAGTTGGGAGGCTGGCTGAGAAGACAGAGAGACCATGAGCTTGGAACATGCTCCATCCTGCAGACCTGCTAATGAGTTGCTGATGGATACCAGTGCACAGTGAGGAGAAGTGGGAAGCTTGCGTTTCACAGATTTTGATGAATAGAGGCATCTTATTTTGCATTTGGTTGTTCTGAAAAACATCATGAACAAAACCAACTTTGGGAAGAAGAGTTTATTTCATTTTAGACTTTAAAGTCCATCAACGTGGGAAGCTACAGAACTCAAGACAGGAACTTGGAGCAAAAACCAATCAAAGAATCCTGCTCATTGGCTTGCCTACTACCCATTTAGTTTGTTTGTTTGTTTGTTTGTTTGTTTGTTGGTTGGTTGGTTGGTTTTTAATATCGTTGCCTGCCCCAAGACTCTGGAGGACTGGGTGGGCTGGGCAAAGGGTGGCTGGTTTCTCCAGTAAAAAGTCAGAAGTGAGAACTTGAAGTCTAGACCAACCACCCTTGCATATCTAAAAAGACAAGGAAGACACCTGAAGAATACAAACAAAGCCAGTCTTTAGTTGAACAAACAAACAAACAAAAAAACACAAGCTTCATACTAGAATCACAAACAACAAAGGAAATCCAGATGCCAAAATCACAACGAAAAAACAATAACATGAAAAACCCAAATAATAAGCAACCGCCAAATAATACCAGTCCTGTAGAAGATTCCTATAATAAGGATCTCCTAGATTTAACTCAGGACATAAATCTTAAAAGAACTATCATAAATATGATCAAAGAATTTAAAGAACACACATACAAACAAATCAAAGGCCTAAAATAAGACAGGGATAAACTAAAAGAAGATGATGGCACAGATTAACCCCAGCACACGAAGTGTAGGGGGCTTCAATACCCCATTAAGTCCACTAGACAGATCAACAGGACAAAGGATAAACAGAGAGACATCTGAACTAAATGACACAATACACCAAATGGACCTCACAGACATCTAACGAATATTTCACCCAAACACCAGAGAATACACTTTCTACTCAGCACCTCATGGAACATTCTCCAAAATAGACCATATACTGGGACACAGGGAAAAACTCAACAAATATAAAAAGATTGAAATAATCTCATGCATTCTATCAGACCACAGTGCAATAAAACTCAATATCAACACCAGAATAAACCCTACAACCTACAGGAACACATGGAGACTAAACAACACTCTCCTGAATAATGAGTGGGTCAAGGAAGAAATAAAAAAAGAAATAAAAACATTCCTGGAACTGAATGACAATGATAAAACAACACAGCAAAATCTATGGGACACTCTTAAAGCAATCCTAAGAGGGAAGTTTATAGCTCTAAGTGCCCACATTAAAAAAACAGAAAGAGCACAAGTGAATGATCTAACACTGCAGCTAAAAATACTTGAGAGACAACAACAAATGAACCCTAAACGGAGCAGACAAGAAGAAATAACAAAAATCAGAGCAGAGATCAATGAAATAGAAACAAAGAAAACCATACAAAAAATCAATGAATCCAAAAGTTGGTTCTTTGAGAGAATAAACAAGATAGACAGACCTCTAGCCCAGTTAACCAAAAGAAAGAGGGAACAACTCCAAATCAATAGAATCTGTGATGAAAGGGGAAATATCACAACAGACAATGAAAAGATCCAGACAATCATACGGGACTACTTCAAAAACTTATATTCTACTAAGTTTGAAAACCTAGAAGAAATGGATGAATATCTGAAATCCTGGGAATCACCAAAGCTCAACCAAGAAGAGATCGACAGCCTAAACAGACCAATAGTACAGGAAGAAATCGAAGATGTAATAAGTAGCCTCCCAACCAAAAAATGCCCAGGCCCGGATGGATTCACGGCAGAATTCTATAAAATATTTCGTAAAGACTTACAACCATTACTACTTAAATTGTTTAGAAGGATACAAATGGAGGGACTTCTCCCAAATTCCTTCTATGAAGCCAGCATTACGCTACTACCAAAACCAGGGAAAGATACAACCAAAAAGGAGAACTATAGACCCATCTCCCTAATGAACACAGATGCCAAAATTCTAAACAGGATTCTGGCAAATCGCATACAGACTCACATCAAGAAAATCATCCACCATGACCAAGTTGGATTCATACCAGACATGCAGGGATGGTTCAACATACGAAAATCAATAAACATCATCAAACATATCAATGGACTGAAGGACAAAAACCACGCCATCATCTCAATTGATGCGGAGAAAGCCTTTGACAAAATCCAGCACCCTTTCATGTTTAAAGTCCTGGAGGGAATTGGTCTGGAGGGATCATTCCTCAATGTAATCAAAGCCATATACAGAAAACCCACAGCCAATATCATCCTAAATGGGGAAATGACAGAAGCATTCCCCTTAAAGGTAGGAACTCGGCAAGGCTGCCCCCTGTCACCACTCCTCTTCAATATAGTGCTAGAAACCCTAGCTAGGGCAATAAGGCAAGAAAAGGAAATTAAAGGAGTTCTAATTGGAAAAGAGGAAGTCAAGCTATCCCTTTTTGCTGATGATATGATTGTCTACCTAAGGGATGCTAAGAACTCCACCAGAAAACTCCTAGAAACGATTAAGAGCTTTGGTAAAGTGGCAGGATACAAAATAAACCTAGAAAAATCAGTAGCCTTTCTGTACACCAACAACAAGCAATTGAAGAAGGACTACAAGGAGACCTTCCCACTCACAATAGCCTCAAAAACAATAAAATACCTAGGAACAAACCTAACCAAAGACACCAAGGATCTCTACAACAAAAATTTTAAACCCCTGAAAAAGGAAATTGAGGAAGACATCAGAAGATGGACAAACCTCCCATGCTCATGGATTGGGAAAATAAATATAGTAAAAATGTCCATCCTACCCAAACTAGTGTACAGATTTAATGCGATCCCAATCAGAATCCCCAAGAGTTTCTTCACAGGCCTGGAAAAAAAAATCCTCAATTTCATTTGGAAAAACAAAAGACCCCGAATAGCCAAAGCAACCCTGAGTGAAAAGAGCAATACAGGGGGGATCGCTATACCAGACATCAAACTATACTATAGGGCTATAGTCATAAAGACAGCCTGGTACTGGCACAAAAACAGACCAGTTGACCAATGGAATAAAACTGAAGATCCAAACCTGAGCTCATACAATTTCAGCCACCTCATATTTGACAAGGGGGCCAAGAAGACACAATGGAAGAAAGACAGCATCTTCAGCAAGTGGTGCTGGCAAAACTGGATCACCACTTGTAGAAGAATGAAATTAAACCCCTACCTCTCACCTTGTACAAAGGTCAACTCCAGATGGACCAAAGACCTCAACGTGAAACCCCAAACTCTGGAGGTGATAGAAGAGAAGCTTGGCAGCAGACTACAAGACATAGGTGTAGGAAAAGACTTCCTAAATCAGACAGCAGCTGCACAAGAAATAAGATCGACAATTGACAAATGGGACCTCATTAAACTCAAAAGCTTCTGTACATCAAAGGAAGCAATAAAGGAAGTGAGGAGAAGACCCACAGAGTGGGAGGAAACCTTCACAGCAGATACATCTGACAAAGCATTAATTTCCAGAGTATACAAGCTACTCAAAAAACAAAGAAGAAAGAAAACAAATGAATCATTCAAAAGATGGAGCAAAGATCTGAATAGAGACTTCACAGAGGAGGAGTTAGAGATGGCCGAGAAACATCTTAAGAAGTGTTCAACATCTCTGATAATTAAGGAAATGCAAATTAAAACCACTCTGAGATATCACCTTACTCCAATAAGACTGGCTAGGATCAGGAACATGAATGATACCAAGTGCTGGAGAGGTTGTGGGGAAAGGGGAACACTCATCCATTGCTGGTGGGAATGTAAACTTGTACAGCCACTATGGAAAGCAGTGTGGAGAACCCTTAGAAGACTCAAAATGAGCCTTCCATTTGACCCAGTCATACCACTCCTGGGTATATACCCACAAGACACAACTTACTGCAAAGATACATGCACAGCTATGTTTATTGCAGCTCTGTTCACAATAGCAAAAAGCTGGAACCAGCCCAGGTGCCCTTCAACTGACGAGTGGATAGAGAAAATGTGGTACATGTATACAATGGAATACTATGCAGCAGTAAAGAGGGACAACATCATGAAATTTGCAGGTAAATGGATGGAGCTGGAAGACATTATGTTAAGTGAAGTAACACAGTCCCAGAAAAACAAACGACAAATGGTGTCCCTCATATGTGGATGCTAGTACCAACAACCCAGATATAAATATTTCTCATGGAGAGGGAGGCATAGTAAAAGAACAACAGAAAGACTGCATCAGAAAATGGACTGAAATGGTGAATTGGAAAGGGGGGATGGGTGGGAGAGGGACACGGGTGTATATTCGATTAAGGCATATTTAATTGACGTGAGCTCAGCAAGTACCCAGTTTCGCCTAGACACTGTCTACAGGACACATGGTGTTTTAGGACTTAGTAAAAGTAAACATGTGTATATTAAACAACATTGGTTTACAGAATCTGATAAAAATGGTAATGCATCTGAATTAAATGGAGATATAATTCGCTGTTGCCCACATTTGCTTTACATAAAATCTGTAGAGCAAGAACTTTGGGATTGACACATACAAATGTTCTCTATAATTTCTCTGTTGTACAGTATCACCTTGTAGCATTCTCTTTAAGATGATTTAACGTAAAAATTAAGTTTGCTTCCCAAGTTAATCATATATAGTCACCCAAAACAACATGGGTGAATTTGATGAAATCTATGCCTTGACTCCACCCTATAGTCATGTATAATACAACTATCTTCTGGAGACTCATACGCTAAAAAAAAAGGGGGGGGGATACAGAAAGACATGAAACCTTTTCATCAAACCCTTGCAATTCAAATCTTAAAACTAACTATGGGAAAAGATTTGTTTGTTCCAACAGGACAAAACGTCACCAACTTAACGGCTGAGAAAGAAAAGATACAGGTTTGCATTGAGTAGGATGTACCAAAAAGTGGCAACGGAAAGGCTGACCCGTCTGAACATTCAAAGGAAGAAAAGCCTCAGATTGCCATAAACATCGAACCCCTCTGTGGATCCTACATGTAACAACTAGTTATAATGAGTCCTAATGAAACTTACCTTCTAGGTGCCACAAAGGTTCTGATATGAGAGACTTCCTTGCCTTCCCACCCATAGAACAAGGAGAAATATGACAATGATGAGGTCGCTCCCCAACTGTAAATTGGAGACAACTATTGTAGAGGTAATCTCTTATAAAACCGGTAAAACTGCTTTCTTTAATTGACTACTAGACATGGGAACTGTGGAAGGGATTACTCTCTGTTCAGAACCAAATATAATACTAAAGTCCTAGGGCTATGCACTCAGGCAAAATATATTAATACAGGAGCTCTGACATCAGCAATGGATTGTTCTACCAGGTGGATGTTGGCCAGGGGATCCAAGGCCCCACAAAAGGTAAGGGCTCCTTGCCTCTAAGTTGGGATACCTACAGGAGGAGAGGCGATAAGACCCTGCTGCCGAAGACCTGACGTTAACATGGGAGGGATGTATTGAGACCACACATGCAAGTGTACAGATGGTCTCTGGAATACCAGAGAGTGTTACCAAAGGCCACTAAACCAATAAAGCAAATATGGGTCTCCTTGAGTCAAGCAAGACTCCTCCGTCAGCACCAGCTACACCTCACCTGCCTGGAAATACTGTGCAGCAGAGGCAGCCATATGCCTGTATATCCCAAATCTAATTGGCTATTGGCTCTCTCCTTGGAGGAATAACCCATGGCTGATGCCACAAGCTTACACCCTCTAATGGTCAGGAGATGTTATAAGCCACAGTAAGACCCTGTCATATTCAACAGAAAAAAATGTAATTCATGGATTAACATACCATCCAAACATCTGTGTCTATACCAAAGTAACCTATGATAACAATTAATACTGTTTAAATACCTATATATCTAATTGCTTGTGCTTCATTAGTAGGATTGAAAGATTATTCCTGGACAAACTGTCAGCCCATGAAAGAAAACAGCTAGAAGTGACAACAGCTCCAGAGAAAGTAGACTCTTTTGCTTCTCATCCACCTGTGCCTCTTGTCTAAGCCTAGGGAAAAATCTGCATAAGAGGGGGCATGGTAGAATGCAAGGGCTGTGATTGGGATGAACAGTGAACCTACAACAATATACTCTGGACACTCATTTGATCAACTTGATTGGACATACAAGCCCCCCCCTGCTGGATGGTGGGACCAAGGGGCTGTGTGCGTTTGGGCACAACTGCTTGCAAATTGCTTTTACATGAAGGATGCTTGTACTCATAAGTTATCACCTATTGCTAAAAAATGGAAAAAAAAAAAACTGAGCGAAAGATGCAGGACAGTTATGGCAGAATGCATGATCTGGGATGGGGTGGCATGGGATGGGGGGAAGGGAAGGGGAAATATGCTTGAACTGAATTGGAAAATGATGTATGAAGTACACAAAGCATTTATTCAATAAATAAAATTAAAGAAAAAGAAACAAAATCCAACTTTTTGTTATCTGCAAGAAACCCATCTCACATTCTTAAGGTGAAAGGATGGAAAAAAATATTACAAGTATACTGAACTAAGAAACAAGCAGTAGTCACTATTCTAATATCAGATAAAATCAATTTTAAACTAAAACTAATAAGAAGAGATGAAGAGGATCACTTCATTCTTATCAAAGAAACAATTGACTAAGAAAATATTACAATCATGAATTTATACACAGCAAACTCTGGCACATGTCACACAAAAGCATGAGCACCAGTCATCACACTTATGAACCAAAATGGAACAGAATATACTTTCTATTCAGCACTCCATGGAACCTTCTCCAAAATCAACTGCATACTGGGGCAAAGAACAAACCTCAACAAATACAAAAAAATTGAATAATTACATGTATTCTATCAGTCCACAATGCAATAAAGCTTAATATCAATACCAGAAGATGTCCTAGTAACTATGGGAACTCATGGAGATTAAAAAACACAGTGTTGAGCACTGATTGGGTCAAGGGAGAAAATAAAAAAACTAAAAGTATTCGTGAAATTAAACAAAAATGACAATGCAACACAACAAAACCTCTGGGACACTTTAAAAGCAGTACTAGGGGGGAGTTTTTTAGCTCTAAGTGCCTACATTATAAAACAAACAAACACACAAACAAAAACAGAAAGCTCAAATAAATGGCTTAATGTTGCAACTCAAAACACTTGAAAGACTTGAAAGACAACAAGTCAATCCCAAACCCAACAGACAAGTTGAAATAACAAAAATCAGAGCAGAGATCAATGAAATAGAAACAAACAAAATACAAAGAATCACTGAGTCCAAGAGCTGGTTTTTGAAAGGATAAACAAGAAAGACCCTTAGCCCAGCTAACCAAAAGAAAGAAAGAACAACACTAAATCAACAAAATTAGAGACGAAAAGGGAAACATTAGAACAGATAAGAAAAAAAAAAAAAAAAGAAGCAGAACATTATAAGGGCATACTTTAAAAATCTATACACTAATAGTTTGTAAATAAAAAAAAAAGGATGAATATCTGTAATCATGGAACTCACCAAAACTTAACCAAGAAGAGATTAACAGTTTAAAAAGATCCATAACATATGAGAAATTTGAGACAATAATACAAAACCTCCAAACTAAGAAAAGCACAGGTCTAGATGGATTTACACCAGAATTTTATGAGACATTTAAAGAGGACCTACGACTAATATTAGCTAAGTTATTCACTATTAAACCATCACTTTTCTATTTCTTGTCCCCAAGGTATGATGTTAACATTAATCACAACAAAAAAAAGTACAACCTTAAAAGCCCCACAGGTCTTAAAAAGTCCAAACACTTAAGCCAGGCATGGTGGTGCATGTCTTTAATCCTAGTACTTGGGACAGTACTAGGATTAAATCCCTAGCACTTGGGACAGTACAGAGACAGGCAGATCTTTGTGAGTTCAAGTCCAGCCTGGTCTACAGAGTGAGTTCCAGGTCAGCTGGGACTACAGGGAGACCATGTCTCTAAAGACCAAAAAAAAAAAAAAAAAAAAAGTTCAAACTCCTAAAAGTTCACAGTTTGTTAAAAGTCTCTTAACTGTGGGCTGCTGTAAAATCCAAAACAAGTACTGTCTTATTTCAAAGGGAAGAATCAGGCACACGCAAACAAATCCTAAGTCCAGGAAAGTAGCTCAAGGCTGGACACCTGGGATTCACTCACGATCTTCTGGGCTCCAAAGGGTTTCGGCAGCTCCTCTTCTCTGACTCTGCTGTCCACAGCACACACAGCTCATCTCGCAGGCCCAGCCAGCTCCATTCCACACCTGCTGATAATCTTGGTGGTCATCCCAGGGTCCTGGCATCTCCAAAAAGCTGGGGTCGCCACTGAAACTGAGGCAGCACTTTCACCAGTGGTCTCTTCTGACCTCTCCTGGTGCAAAGCCTCAGCTTCTTTCCATGACCCCTGCAATCCTGGGGTCTTCACTGCAAATGAGGGTGCATTTTCACCAATGGCCTTTCCTGGCCTCTCACAGTGCCAAGCTTTAGCTGCTGTCTGTGACCACAGCTTCTGTTTGCTGACCCTGAAGAAATTTTTCCCAGAAGATTTCACCACAGTGATGCTGGTCTCTTGTTACTTACAGCTGATTTTTCAGTTCCAGCTAACCAGCATCAATTGTCTCAGTACAACAAAGGTTTCACTTCAGTTTCTGGTCTTTTGTTACTTACAGCCCCAGGTGACCAGAACCTACAGATTCTTAACTTAAAAATATCATGCAAACAGCCCTGATGGTTTCTGCTTCCCCCTGAAGCTTCCCAAGCCAGGCCTCCATCATCTACAACTCTTTGAGCATAACTCTTCCAAGTTCCACAGCAATGAACTTTAGGCATTCAATGATTTTTCAGCCCAAAGTTCCAAACACTTCCACAATCCTCCCAACAACAACAACAACAACAACAACAACAACAACAACAACAAAAAAAAAACCAAGGCCAGGTCCATCACAGCAATAGCCCACTTCTGGTATCAATTTCTGTTCTAGTTTCCTTTCATTTGCTGTGACAAATTCTCTGACCAAAACCAACTTGGGGAGGAAAGGGTTTACTTGGTTCATCACTGAGGGAGCCCAGCATAGGAACTCAGGGCAGGAACCTAGAAGCAGGAGCTGAATCACAAGCCATGGAAGAATGCTGCTTACTGGCTTGCTCCCCTGGCCCATGCCCAGACTGCTTTCTTATATAATACACAACAACTTGCCTGGGGGTGGCACCACTCACGGTGGGCTGGACCCTCCCACAGAACTCAACAATCAAGACAATAATCAGCAGACATGGCCATAGGCCAGTCCAATGAAGCCAATTCACCAATTGAGGCTCCCTCAAACCAGGTGTGTCAAGTTGACACTAAAGCTGTCCAGCACAAAAGCCATAATGAATAATTTTCTTGTGTATGATTGACTCGTTCTAAGAGGGTTGATTTTTAAATGATTTCATCAAAAAGAAAGAAAATGGTTACACAGTTACATAGTGATTGATTGACTGATGAAGATTTTGTGACCAGAGACCTCAGAACTTACCTGTGTAATTCTTTAGGGATATTTGATAACACAATTTTTAAGGAAACTTTAGAAGTCAAAATTAGCACAAATGACAACTATGTGTTTATAGCTTTAACATTATTTCATTTAAAAACATATTCGATAAAACTTGTTTAAAAATTCTACAGGGGCTGGAGAGATGGCTCAGCAGTTAAGAGCACTGGTAAGAATTACACAGGTAAGTTCTGAGGTCTCTGGTCACAAAATCTTCATCAATCAATCACTATGTAACTTTGTAACCATTTTCTTTCTTTTTGGTGAAATCATTTAGAAATCAACCTGTAGGGGTTGGAGAGATGGCCTAGCGGTTAAGAACGCTGACCACTCTTACAGAGGACCCGGGTTCGATCCCCAGCACCCACATGGTGGCCAAGAACCGTCTGAAACTCCAACTCCAGGAGAACTCCAGTTCCAGGGGAATCCGAGACCCTCTTCTGACCTCCGCGGCATTTCACGACACGGGTGCACAAACCTGCATGCAGACAGTACATTCATACACATACAGAAATAAATAAAAATTAAAAATAATAAAATAAAAAAATAAAAATCAACCTGTTCTGACTCGCAGCACCCACATGATCGCTAAGAACTGTCTTTAACTCCAATTCCAGGGGAATCTGATGCCCTCTTCTGACTTCCATAGCATTGCAAGACATGGGTGCACCTACCTACTTGCAGACAGTATACTCTCACACCTAAAAAGTAAAAATAATAAATAAAATATTTTAAAAAATTCAACTTCACTAAAAATATTTTATTTGTATGAGTGTATTGTGTGCATGTATGTAAATGCATGCACATCATGTCATGCTATGCCCATGGAGGTGCATGTATGTAAGTGCACACACATCATGTCATGCTATGCTCATGGAGGTGCATGTATGTAAATGCATGCCTATCATGTCATGCTACGCCCATGGAGGTCAGAAGAAGGTATCAGGTCCCTTGGAACTGGAATTACAGATGATTGTTGGCCACCATTTGGGTGCTGGGAACTGAATCCAGATCCTCTGTAGGAGCAGCCAGTGCTCTTAGCCACCGATTCATCTCTCTAGCCTCTACAGCTACCTTTCTCACATAGCCCAGGCCCACATGCCCAGAGGTGATGCCTCCCACAAGTGGGCTGGGTCCTCTCATTTGAATGAGAAAATAAGAAAATGCTCCACAGACCGATCTGATGGAGAGAATTGCTCAACTGAGATCCCATCTTCTCTGGTTTGTCAAGTTGATAAAAACTAACATGACTGGAGGTTTTCAGAGTTTTTGACACTTGCTCTGTCTAGGGAATTATTGAGCAATCTGTGGCTCTGCAAATAAAGTAAACCATCCTGTGAGACTTGTGTGACAGGTGTTGCCATTGCTGTAAGTTCATATGAGTAATTGACCATCTTTCTGGAGAACTGTTACATTGTGGGCATACACCTCCTCAGGCTCTAAGCATCATTCAGCATCCTTTTCATAATGATCTTTGAGCCTTGGGAGGCGGACATTTGATAGAGGTCTCCTACTAAGTGATACACACTCTGTAGCCAGTTTTCTCTGCATGGTGTAGTTCTCTGTGTTAATCCACACCTTCTACATGAGGAATGTTCTCTGCTGAGAGGTGAGAGATGCACTAATATATGTGTAAAGAAATTTCACGGAGACTGAAAGGTTCCTCAGTGGTTAAGAGCCCTGGCTGTCTTTGCAGAGGTCCCAGGTTCAAATCCCAGTACCCACAGGCCAGCTAACAACTGTCTGTCCATATCTCCAGATCCAGGGGATTGGATGCCCTCTTCTGACCTCTGTGAGCATTGCATGACACAGGTGTACTTACATACATGTGCACAATACACTCACACACATAAAATTTTTTTAAAAGTAATTTAAAAAGAAATGTCCTTAGAAACCAGTTTAGTACTATATCTATTTAGCAGAAAAATTATATTGGGCTTGCTCCCATGGCCTGAGGGCTGTCCAACCTCAGCCACCTAGGCCTGATGTCAATATCAGGTATCAGCTCCATCCTATGAAGCAGACTTTAAATCCAATTAGAAAGTAATTTCTTACTTTATAACATTTCTGTCACTATTGCATCCATTGGTGTACTTTGCTAGGCCAGCTCTTGGTGGAGCTCAGGATGCGCAGCTGGGTAAGAGTCATGTTAATGTTCTCTTCAGGTAGGCTATACAGCACCTTCCAGTACTCCGAAAATTACACCATAGAACTGAGTCTTGAGTTCAACACCAGGTTGATTTCTCTCCATTTGTTCTGCAGTTGTTATGTAGAGTCTTCAGCAATAGGGTGTTATAGTGAAGTTCTGGTAGGTAATTAAGAGCAGGGACAATGGCCAATGTTTTTAGGGGGTATGGGAGCCCTGGTCAACAGCTTCAAGAGAGGCAGTCTGTTCCTGGAATTTATACATTGCAAGCTCTGGTGTCTAAGAAGGGCAATGTCCTCATATTATTTGGTAACTCCTTTGAACCTCTTGTTATAAAGTATATGTATATTCTTTAGCTCTACAGTGGCTTTTTATTCTTTAGCTCTTCCATATGGCTTTTTCTAAAGGCTGTTTTATTTTTTCTTCAGTGTGTGTGTGTAGCTCCTTTGACAAAATCAGGTGACTATAAATGCAGGAATTTAAATCTGGGACCTCAATTCTATTCCATTGATCAATGTGTCTTTTTTATGCCAGGGCCATGCTGTTTCTATTATTTTAACTGCATAGTATAATGTGAGGTCAGGGGCGGTAATGCCTCCAGAAGTTCTTTTCTTTTTCAGGATTACTTTGTGTTTCATATGGAATTTGAGATTATGTTTTCCAATTGCTGTGAAGAATTGTGTTGGAATTGTAATGGATATTGCATTGAATTTTCAGATTGCTTTTGGTAGAATGGCCATTTTCACAATATTAATCCTACCTATTAATGAGCAGAGGACTTCTACTGGTCCTGGCTTTATGTTTTCAACGTCTTAAAGTTTTTTATTATACAGGTCGTTGACTTCCTTGGATAGATTTTTTTTTTAAGGTTTCCATGAAAGGGTTAATTTCTCTGATCTCTTTCTTGGTATGTCTGTCATTGGTATATATGAAGACTACCAATCTGGGGTGCATCAGCTTTGGATGGAGTTCTATATAATCTGCAAGTAAGGATAATTTGACTCCTTTCCAATCCCTATCACCTTTCTCTTTGTTTTATTGTTCTAGCTAAGGCTTCAAGTACTATATTGAATGGGAGTGGAGAGAGAGGACATCTGTGTCTTGTTTAAGATTTTGGAACACTTTTGGCCTTTCTCCATTTAGTTTGATGTTGGTGCTGGGCTTCTGGCATATTACCTTTATTGTGTTGAGATGTATCTACTTTGGTCATTGGTTCTGTTTATGCAGTGGATTAAATTTATTGATTTATGCATGTTGAAGCATCCCTGTACCCCTGGGATGAACCCAGCTTGATCATAGTAGATAATCTTTTCGATGTGTTCTTTCTTCAGTTTGTATTTTATTAAGAATGTTAGCATCTATGTTCAACAGAGAGGTTGGTCTATAATATTCTTTTTTGTTGTGTCTTTGTGTGTGTGTGTGTGTGTGTGTGTGTGTGTGGTTTGGAATTAGAGTAATACAGACTTTATAGGAAGCATTTTGAAATCTTTCCTTCCTTCCTTCATGCTTTACAGAATAATTGGAGTATTGTTATTAATTTTCTTTGAAGGTCAGTGGAATTCAGCATTGTATTCATCTGGTCCTGGACTCATTTTAGTTGGGAGACTTTTAGTTACTATATCTATTTTATTGTTAGGTCTGAGTCTGTTTAAATTATTTTTGTCCTAGTTATTTAACTTTTATAGGCCATAAACACCGAGAAATTGATCCATTTCTTGTATATTTTCTAATTTGGGGATGTAGATTTTTAAAGTACATCCTTAATGGATTTTGGAATTTCTTCCAGGTTTGTTGTAATATTTCCTTTTCATCTCTGAGTTTATTAATTTGGGTCTTCTTTTTTTTAATTTTATTTATTTTTGTATGTGTATGAATGTACTGTCTGCATGTAGGTTTGTGCACCAGTGTCATGCAATGCTGCGGAGGTCAGAAGAGGGTCTCGGATTCCCCTGGAACTGGAGTTCTCCTGGAACTGGAGTTACAGATGGTTCTCAGCCGCCATGTGGGTGCTGGGGATCGAACACGGGTCCGCTGCAAGAGCAGTCGGTGCTCTTAGCCGCTAGGCTATCTCTCCAGCCCAGGTCTTCTTTCTTTTGTTTAATTTGTCTAAAGTTTTATCAATCTTGTTAATCTTTTCAAATATCAACTCTTCCTTTCGTTGATTCTTAATATTGATCTATGTGTTTTTAGTTTATTCATTTTGGCCTTGATTTTATTTATCTCTTTTTTAGCTTTCCTTCTTTCTTGGGTTTCCAAGGCTTTCAGGTGCATCATGAAAGCCTTATGGGAGATGAAAATTTACTCATGGGAGATATTTCTGAATTGTTATTGTAGGAACTTAATGTTATAAGTTTTCCTTCTTGTACTGCCTTCATCATGTACCATATGTTTGTGTGTGTGGTTTTCATTTTCACTCAATTTTAAGAAATTTTAAAATTTTGTTCTTATGTCTCCCTTGATCCAGGTTTCATTCAGTAGTGTGTTGTTTGGCTTATATGAGTTTCTGTGGTTTTGCCATTTTTATTTTTATTGATATATAGTTTTATTAATTTGTTTTTAAATATAATTGAAGATGATACTTCAATTTTCTTAAAATTATGAAGACTCGAGTTGCTTTGTAGTATGACATCAATTTCGAGAAAGTATCAAAGGCTGCTGAGAATAAAGTATGTCCTTTGGTACTTGGTTGGAACGTTCTGTTGGTGTTGGTTATGGTCTAGTTGATTTATGGTGTCATTTAATTCCAGAGTTTCTCTATTATTTTTTGTTTGGTTTATTGATTGGTTACAGAGAGGTGGTGAGACCATTCATTATAACTGTGTTGGAGGCAATGTGACTTTTAAACTCAATAATGGTTCTTTCATGAAATTTGATGCCCCTTTGTATATATCGTCCTAGTGTATTTTTCCTTTAATGACTATGAAGTGACCTTCTTTCCCTGTCTTTTCTGCCTAGCTTGATCTACTGCCTTAGTTTGATCTACTTTGTTGGCTATTAGAAAGGCTACACCTACTTGTTTGTTACTTCCATTTGCTTAGAATATCCTTTTCCATCCTTTTACCTTAAAATGATGTCAATCATTTTGTAGGTGAGGTATGTTTCTTGGAGGCAGCAAAAACATGGATTCTGTTTTCAAGTCCAATCAGTTAGTTATTCTGTGTCTTTTTATTTAGAAGTTAAGACCACTAATATTGAGAGTTATTATTGACCCATGTTTATTAATTGTCCAATGTTTATTATTGACTGATTCTTCTTAATTCCTTTTATTTTGTAATGTTAGTGCTCTTTCCATAGACCTTGTTTGCTTGGCTTTCTGAGATAATTTATTAACCTTTGTGCCTTGAAGTTGTTCAATCTCTTCATACTGAAGTATTCCATAGAGTATTTTCTATACAGCCCATTTCATAGACATGAATTCCTTAAATGTGTTTTTATCAGGCAAAGTTTATTCTGTCTCCAATTACAACTGATAATTATGCTGAGTCTAGTAGTCTGGGCTGGAATCTGTGTTCTTTCCTGACGCCTATGACATTGGTCAAAGCCTCTTGGCTTTCATAGTCTCCAATGAGTAGTCAGCTGAAATTCTGATGGACCTGCCTCTTCTTGAACTTGATCTTTCTCTCTCACAGGTTTTAGTATCTTTCCTTTGTTCTGTGCACTTAGTGTTTTGACTACTATGATGTGAGGCCTTTCTTTTATGGTCTTGTCTACTCTGTGTTCTGTCTGTCTGCCTTTGACAGCTATTTCTTTCTCTAGAGTTTGGAAATTTTCTTATAAGATTTTAGTAACAACAGTGCCTTGACCTAGTCTCTCTTTCTCTTCTATGCCTATGACTTGTGGTTTAGTCTTTTTACCCTGTCCAAGACTTCTTGCATAAACTGCTCCTGGTTTATTTTAGACTTGACGAGTTCTGTGATTAAACGGCACATTTCTCCAAGCTTGTCTTCAAGAACTACTATTTTCTGTCCCATTTCCTCTGCTTCCTTTTTTGCTGCTTTTCTCCACATTTTCATTTGCATTCTTGAGTTTTTCATTTCAAGTTTTATTTCAGTTTGGATTTTCTTCATAAATTCTGTCTTTTTTGAATTCTAATGTCATGTTTTGAATAGTTTTAGTTATTTTAGTCAACTGTTTGTCTTTTCATAGTCTTCATTTAGTCTTTTATTCATATCCTCTCTGAGCTCCTAGAATATATTCATAATTGCTTCTGCATCCACTGGGTTACCATTCTTAGAAAAACCTCACAATGCATGTGCTGATTTCTGTCATACATATATAATCTTGGTTATTCATGTTCCTTGTTTTTTTATTTTTTATTTATTTTATTTTTTTTTTTATGAGACCTAGACCTTTGGACTTGTGTGGGTGGAGGTGCTTCTTGGTACAAGTAGGTGCTCTCATCTTTGTTAAGTGGTTATTTTTGTCTTTGTTTGTTGTTTCCCCAACTTATCAGGTTATGGCCCAACTGAATCCTGTTTGGTGGTCAGTTTAGGGGCACCTTTCTACTGATGTGCAAATGGGGTATAAAACGTTGTCTTAATTGAGCTTTGGAGAGGTTCACTTAGTAACCTGAGCAGATCTGTGTGCAAGGCAGATTTAGGCAATCTCCCAGCAACACTTAAGGTCCCTGACAGATCTTAGATGACAGTAGTGGGGCACAAGGATGTGTGGGAAGGAACTTTGCCATGGCTGGTCTAGGAAAGTTCCCAGATTGGAGTTCCACAGAAGTCCTAAGAGAGCAGAGATGGCAGGACACAGAGGTAAGGACAAGGGAGCACACCAGTGCAGGTTGGGAGAAACCCAATGGAGAAGCCCACAATACATTTCTTTAAAGAAAAAAAAAATGTTAAAAAAAAACAGACAAATTGCTGGGAAATTTCCTAATTAGATTTATTGAAAAAATGTGTTTTTGTTTATTTTGAAAATTGGTATTTGTGCAAACACTTAAACACAGCTTTTGCAGTAGCCAAGTCTTCTAAGTTAGAGCAGCCATCCTCTGTTGCTGTGGTCTTCTGGAGTCCCAGTACTAGAGAAAGCAGGGTTAATTTGCATTTCAAAGAAATGCAAGACACAAGTCCTGTCAGCATCACTCTTAGAATTATGCAAATGGTAATGAGATAAAAGGCTTTTAAATAAATGAGTTAATTAGCTTTCAAAATATTCAGAATTTCATGTTTTTCCTCTCCAAGGCAGAGCTGAAGGGAAAGGCTGGGTGACCTGTCAGGACTGTTTGTGTGCTTCACTTGCTTCCACTGTGGCATGCTCATTTTTCTCTCTGAAAACGTTTTCTTTCTTCATCCTGAAACTGGCAAGTAGGCACATTCAAAGTGGAAAAAATAAACTGTTATTGTTCACCGTCATTGTCTGGAGCCTGTTCACAGTTAGTGCTGCAGTGACATGAAGCACTGGTGTAGGCAGAGTCAGATCCACATGAGATGGACCAGGCAAAGGGAAGAAAGAAGACAGGAGAAACCAGAAACACTGACTTCTCCCCTGTCTTTTGCCCACTAGTAGATCCGTGTTGGCTTTTGTTTGGGGATTTGTTTTACTTTTGCTTATAAATGCTTTGACAGCATTTGATTTTTACTCTTAAGTGTATTTGCACTCCTTAATTCTGTCAATAAAGATCCAAACTCTGAAGACCAGTGTTGCAGAACATCATATCAACACCAAAGTTAGGTGAGGGGAGGGAGTATATTCATCCCTAGTGGGCTGACTCAGGGATTGGTTCATACAGGAGTCAGCAGTTTAGCTGCAATCTTTTATACCCCTGAGACAAATGCGAGCAAAGAGCCTGTAACACATAAGTGCTTTACATGTAAAGTGTACTCCCAAAGTTCAGTATACAGATAACATCCTAGTTTACAGATAACAACATCACAAAGGCCACAGGAATGTGACTTTCTGGAGAAACAAAAGGGTTTTGTCCTGGATGACTACAGGAGTAGAGGAGAAGGCTCCAGACTCCTTTCCCTATTACCCTAACACTGTAAGGTATTTTAGCGACCAAGTCTATTTCATCATTTCCACTATACCAGTAAGCATTCTTAACTACTAATCTCTACAATATTAAGGAACAATTAATTTATGAGAAATTAGATTATATTTTCCTTGGCCAGATAGTAGCATTTTGTAAGTTCATTTTATTAGGACATTATAGAGACTTGATTTCTAATACTTCACAGGAAAATCAACAACAGTATGGAGAAAATAATTAAAAAAAACTTAAAATGAATTATTATTTGCACAATATTGTTTAGTGCCATTCAAAGGTGGAATGGGTACTCAAGATCCAGAGTAAATTAAAATTGACTTTCCGGCCATGTAGGGTTTAATCCAATAAAACAGAAAAGAGAGCTGAAGCCATTGCAATAAAGACATGAGTATTTTATTGAAGAGAACACTTAGGTTTACTTAAGGCACTGGGCAGTCCAACACTTTCTCTTGGATGCTTATTTTCTGGGTGTACTTGGAATGTGTGGAGAAGCAGAAATTCCATTAAACTGGCATAGGTGTTCACCTGTAGCAAAAACATTGGATGATAGCAGATATGAAATCCTACTTACTCCACAGTGGAAATTAACACTAATGCAGGCTTGGGCTTTATGCACATCTACTTAAAACACCAGCTTTACCACATCTGTAAAACAATGGTATCGGGGTCTTCTATAAGATGCTATCAAGAGAGAATACATGCTCTGGAGCACTGATAACATTATTGAAAATAGCTGGTGCATTGACATAGTGTTTTTCTATTGGTGAATATTCAATCAATGCATGTTTTGTTTCTTTTTAAATATTTTTTTTATTTTATGTGTGTGTTATCTGCTTGTTTTATGAGTATCAAGTGCATACCTCGTGCCTGGCATGGCCAGAAGGACTATCTGACTCCCTGGAGCTGTATTAAGAGTACTGAGCCCCCATGTGGGTGCTGAGAACCGAGCCTGTGCCCCTCTGTAAGAGCAGGGATAGCCACTGAGCCATCTTCCAGCACATGTTGTTACATTAAGTGAGACATTTATAGTGAACAAAATCAAAACACTGCATTCTTCTCTTGCTTGTGGAACTGTGTTGCTTTAGTTAGTAGTTTGAATATCTAGGGAAAACATTCATGGCATATCGGAGTTCAACAAGGCATTTGTCTTCCTAAGTTAGTTTTCTGCCTGCTAGTTCTTGTTACTTGGATGTCTTGAACCTGTCATGGGGTGTCAAATATTGAAACCTGCTGGGTGTATTGTTTGTGATTCATACTGAAATACTCAGTGTGGCTCCTCTGTAGACTGGGAGACTTGCTTCAAGGAGAATTGTAGATGTGGTGGTGCAGGGAGTATGGAACCATTTTCTTGGGACAGCATCACTGTAACTCCGTGGGGCACTTGACCTCATAGGGCATCTGTAGAAGCATCTGTGTTTTGTGGATCCTCCCTCCTGCGAGACCCACTGATGCTCCTCAGGGGTTGGTTCAACACTCCGAAGTGCCAAACATTGCGGATGCACAGCTAGTGAGGCTGCTGTTATGCGGAGGTATGGAAGCAACCAGAATTGCCAAGAATCATGTCCCTTCAAGACCTGCTGGGAGAGCACTGGTTAGGAAATCAGAGTTCCCAGGATGTGGTAGCAGATGACACATTGTAACTCATCCAAAGACAGTACTGAAGGTGATAGTGACATCTACTGCCAGAGTGCAGGACTTGGAGCTACTACTATTACATCCAAGCACAGATCACATCCCCCTAGAAGATAGAATAGACTCTGCTTTTGCCAAGAGAGAGGAAAGACTTCAGGGAACAGCATGATCTGTGCTGAGGTCAGTGGGAATATCATAGCAGGATTGCTGCAAACTCACAGAACCACAACTACAAGGTTTGCTTCACTAGGGAAATAGCTTCACTTGGTTTTCCCAATGAGCAACCTTGGAACATTAATGCTTTATCATCATCCAATATATAAGTTTGTTCTGCATCATAATTTTAAAAGTTTATATTTCACTGTAGCAATTACTCTTAATCCTGGTGAGGCTTCTCCTTTCCTCAGTCTTCACACTCACCACATAAAGTCTATTACTCTGCCATGGATTTTACAATAGAGTTCTAGTTGGCCCCCTGGTGTCCCAATACCTCCTTTGAAGAATTTCCACTAAGAAGCCCTAAGGAGCTATTTAAATTCAAATATGGCTTTGGCAACACTCCTTAGTATTTTTCAATATTTCATAAAAGTGATTTCAATGCTTTCTAGCTAAAGAAAAACTCCACAAATTCTTTTATAAATATGAATTCTTTAATATTTCCCTGATAAACATTAATTTTCGAATTTTAAAAAGATAATTATTAACCTATTTTAAAAATAATTGTGATTTTAATATTTAAAATAATTACCAGATGTTTGAATTTTTATCCTTATCTTTATTTTATTGAGGATTGTGTTTGTATTTTTATCCATTTATTGTTTTACCTTGGGTGTGTATTATCAAGTTAATGTTGACTTCCAGACATAGTGAACAATATTCTCATTGTAAAATGGGTATTAAAATATAAGCACTGTTTATTACTATGATTTATAACACAGATGGCTCTAAACTTGCAATGTTCTTTGTTTAGGCCAGAAGTCTAAAAATTATAGCAAAATGTCACCTTGCTTCCAAGTTGATGTATAAACTGCTCCATGTATTGACATAGAATGTTTTTCATTTAGAAAGAACTTGTTAGTAGATTCTTCACATTTTATGCTATACTTTTATATATTCTTTCAAAGGTATAATGTGTTTCTCCATGGCCCAAATATAATTTCACACATTTCAAAACTGTTTTGCTTGTCTTTAAACCTCCTCCTCTATCACAAAATTCTCAAAGTTCAGGTTGTCTAGTGAGCTCAGAGATGATTGGATTCTCTGATTGAATTCTGAGTCCACAGCAAGATGTCAGCTCTGTAGGTCTGAATCATCAAATTAAGTTTATTTAGCTGCTGGACAAAAGTCCAGCATGTGAAATGGAAATAATCACATTTCACACAATAAGCACTTTAATAGTGTTTTTTCTTTGTTGGAAAAAAATGGTAATTTCTTGTCTCATTAGAAAAATGTTTGCAGGCATCTTCCCAGAGGAGAATAAGCTTCAATTAAAAAACTGAGGACATTTTTCAAATTAGTTTTTCTTTCATTAGAAATGAAATTGGAATGTCAGCAATTTCAAAACCTAATGAATTCACATTTATTTATCATTACTTAACATGCTGTGTGTTAATGCTGGCATCTACTCAATTAACCAAGGCTCCAAAATATCCCATTTCAGGCTGAATGCGTTTTGATAGGTTTAATATGACCTCAGATTCCTCTCTTCTGTTATCCCTTCTACTCCATCAAAACAACTGGCCTGCATGTTCTGGCTAGCTGCTTGATGGTGTACTGGCATTTACTTAGGTACCAAGAGATATGTCACCCTGTTCTATGTGTATTGTAATCTGCAAGATAATACACAAACTCTCAATATAATACCATGGATATATTTAAGACAAACTAAATTCTCAAAAGGATTTATTCAAATGTTTAAAATGTGAAAATCATTTAGGTTTTTTTCAGAAAAAGCCCTCCCTAATAATTTGTCTTTATCTTTCTATTCTTTGAGGTGCTTTTATTCTTCTACATATCATCTGTCTCCAGACTGGAGCAGGCATCCTGTTTGCCTAACTTACCATGTACTGTGAATCTAGAAATTGATGTTCTTAGAGCAGGCACTCACTAAATGTTTTTGAAGAAATAAATGGTGCACATTCTTGGTATTTTTCCTCATTTTTATAAGTTCTTTGAGAATTTTCATAAAGTGCATTTTGATCATATTACCCCTCATCCCTCAACTCCCCCAAGGTCAGCTTACCTATGTACCCAGCCTCATGTCCCATTTTTTTAAAACCATGGTCCCAATCTGTGCTGCTCATATACTCTCGGTGCCTGGCCATCTGGTGCAGCATGGTCTATAGGACACAGGCACAGCCTTAAAGGAAACAAACACCCTCTTCCTCTCCTGGAAGCTATTAATGTGTTGAGCATGTGTAGGTCTTATGCATGCCATCATAACTGCAATGAGGTCATTAGCAAAAGTGCCCTGGAAGAAGTTGTTTGTTTGCACCCATACACTCCCTTAGCTCTTAACCTCTTTCCAGCCTCTATTCTGACAAGATCCCCAAGTCTTGGGAAGACACAGTATGATAAAGGTGTCCTACATAGGGCTGAACCTTCTGCAATCTCTTACGTTCTGCACGTTGACTAGTTGTGCTCTCTGTGTTAATCTCCATCTACTACCAAAAGCAGCTTCTCCTATGAGGGTTGAGAGATGCACTAATATATGGCTGTAGTGATAAGTTATTAGAGTCAGGTTAATGCTCTGTTGATTTAGAATAATAGCAGTAGTTTCTCTCCTGGTACCTATGCCTGTCTACCTACATTCTTCCTTTTTTGTTATGGTGGCCGTATTTTCTCACAAAGTAGAAAATAAGAACTTTTTAAAAATTGATTTTCTTGGGATTTTCAAACTATACAATTTGATGGTATTTTTATATCTACTTCCCTATCTGCATCTTCCCTTACTGCCTCACACCCAATTTAACATTATATACATACATATATATATATATATATATATATATATATTATACTCAGAGAGAGAGAGAGAGAGAGAGAGAGAGAGTCAGAGTCTAGTTTGTGTCCCCAAATGTCCTTCAGTGTGCTAGGATTTTGACTGGCTTGAGCTTGCATGGGACTTACACATCTGTCACTACTGCCATGAATTCATATGAGTAACTGACCAGATGTCTGGGAACTGCCTGCTTGAGCTCATCCACCATCTCTGGCTCTTACAATCCTTCTGCCCCCTCTTCAACAATTATCCCTGAGCCTTGGGGGGCAGAGGTTTGTTACAGGTGTCCAATTCAGGGAATAGGCACTCTGCAGCCTCTTGGTCTTTGCACTTTGGCCAGGTATGGTTTTCTGTGTTAATCATCATTGCTACATAAGAACACTTCTCTGCTGAGAGTTGAGAACATATTAATTTATGAGTATAACAATTAGTCATTAGGAGTCAGTTTAATGTAATAACTATTTAGTAGAAAGCTAGCAGGAAGCTCTCTCCTGTGTCCTGGGCCCTGTGTAGCCTCAGGTTCCTAAGCCTGATGTTAATGTCAGATATGGGATCCATCCTAGGAAGTGGACTTTAAATCCAATTATAGAGTGGTTCATTGCTTCCATAGTATCTGTGCCACTACTGCACCCATCCTGCTAATCCAGCTTTGGAGCACAAAGGATACACAGCTGTGTAATGATGATTATATTTTCCTTCTTGTAGCTTGCCTAGAATCTTCCATAACTAAAAGCAGTAGCCAGTAGAGAAGATGCCCTGAAATCAGCATCAGCCTGATTTGTCTCTGTTTTTTTATATAGATCATGTATGTAGTGTCTTCACCAATAGGGTCTTATCATCAAGCACTGGTGGATAATCAAGGTTGTGGTCAGTACTGTTTTGATTATTCTGGGTCAGCAGCTTCTATAGAAGAAGTTCATTCCTGGAACTAAGGTTTTGTTTTTTAATCTTTTTTAGCCTATGATGTCTAGAATGGACAATGTCCCCCATTATAGGATAAATCCTTTTAATCTCTCTCTCTCTCTCTCTCTCTCTCTCTCTCTCTCTCTCTCTCTCATATATACTATATACTATATATATATATGATATATATGATATATATATTGCTTATAGTGGTAGATTTCATATAGCTTTTTTTAAAAATTTTTAAAAATTTAGTCTTGTATGTGTATGAATGTACTGTCTGCATGTAGGTTTGTGCACCCGTGTCGTGCAATGCCATGGAGGTCAAAAGAGGGTGTCGGATTCCCCTGGAACTGGAGTTAAACACGGTTCTTAGCTGCCATGTGGGTGCTGGAGATCGAACCTGGGTCCTCTGCAAGAGCAATCGGTGCTCTTAACCACTAGGCCATCTCTCCAGCCCTCATATAGCTATTTTTAAAAGCCTTTAATGTTACAGCTATAATTCTGACAGAGGTTTAGTAACTAGAACACACAAAGAACGTAAAAACTAAATATTAAGAAAGCAAATAACCTAATATAAAATGGGCAAGGGGCCGAATAAGATTCTATAGATGAAATACAAATGACTAAGAAATAGATATATCACAGATGATCAGTGCAGGTATTGTTTCTGCCAGGCTCCTGAATTTTTCTGCCTTTATATTATGGGTGTTTGGAACAGAAGCACCCCATTCCTTGTCCCCTTGTGGAAACAGCTGCATAGTGGGGCTTAGCCTGAGCATTAGCCGGGCTACTTAGTCACAATTCTTTTGATTTTATTTATTTTATATATGTATGAATGTACTGTCTGCATGTAGTTTTGTGCACCCATGTCATGCAATGCTGCGGAGGTCAGAAGAGGACATCGGATTCCCCTGGAACTGGAGTTAAAGATGGTTCTCAGATGCCATGTGGGTGCTGGGGATCAAACTCGGGTCCTCTGCAAGAGCAGACAGTGCTCTTAACTGCTAGGCCATCTCTGAGCCCATGTCGCAATTTTTAAAATAGTTCAGAGCTCTGAGTAGGTTTTCTACAAGAATGAGTTTTGCTTAAAGGTTGTGGTGATTTGAATGAGAATGTCCCCCATGGACTTTAAGTGTTCAGATATTTTGTCCCCAGTTGGTGGCACTGTTCTTGGAGGTCTTAGAAGGTGTGGCCATGCTGGAGGAAGTACATCATTTGGGGGCAGGCTTAGTGAGTTTAACAAGCCTTGTGGTCTCCAGTCTCTCTCTCTGCTTCCCGTGTTCATTGAGAGATGTGACCCTCGGCTTGTTGCTCTAGCCCTGGCCACAATGCTTCCCACCACAATGGACTCTGATTCCCTAGAACCGTCAATTGTAAGCTCAAATAAACTCTTCCTTTTATAAGTTCCCTTGGTCATGGTGGTTTTATCACAGCAACAGAAAAGTGACTAATACAAAGGTAATAATGTAAAGACACTTTTCTGTCCTTGAGATTCTTTTGGCCGCTTCCCAGTGTGACCTGCTGCCATGTTGACTTTGGTCCTAAATCCACATTATAGAGAAACAATTTATCCTAAAAGCACAGAAGGCTTAAACACTTCCTGTTTTCCCAAAATTACTTGCATATTTTAGTATGGAAAATTTCAGTTTCTGAAAATTGAACAGTATTGAAAAGAAATGTGTAGTATTATCTATACTGATAGCTTCAACAATATCTATTGGCAAATTTTCCCAGATAGATTTATTTTCAAAAGAAGATGGCATTTCTTACAAAGTGAAGACCTCTTCAACCTCCCAAGTTTCATCTCTCTCCAGTGTTATTTCCAGTGCCTGAGAGAGGAATTTCCTGGGATAATGGACTATTCTTGGAATACAGGGTAACTGATCTTTCTATTGCTGTGGTAAAGCACTGACCAAAACAATTTGCTGAGGAAAGGATTTGTTTTATCTTATATCTCCCAGGTCACAGTTATCAATAAGGGAGCCCAAGGCAGGAACACAGGGCAGGAAACTGGAGGCAGGAGCTGAAGCAGTGGCTGTGGAGGCAAGATGCTTACTGGCTTACTCTTCTGGCCAATGCTCAGCTCTGTTTCTTATATAACCTGCCCAGGGGTGGGCTGGGCCCTCCTACATCACTCAACAATCCAGAAAATTCTCCACATATGTGTCCACAAGGTCAACTGAATAGAAGGAATTCCTCAGCTGAGGTAAAGCTATCTGGCACAACAGCCTACTTGGTCTCTATATCCTGTGAGAAGTTACAGGAGTGCTGACATGCATTCTTATGATATGGGAAGTAGGTGTGAGTGTGCAGTTTCATGGTCAGTGTTGGTTCTTCTAAATGATTGTCTGTGCTGTGAATTTTGATATTTTTATTTGTTTCTTCTGTTTTCTTAGAAATCTCAGAAGCCACCCTTCAAAGTTCCAGTGTTTGAGAGTCTCAGGGATGAGACTGATTAGAGATGGAACCCCAGGTAAGTTATCAGGTATGAACATTTGCAGGGTGTCAGACTAATTGGTGTAGCATGAGATAGAGCCTCAGGTATGTTACCAGGTGTGAGCATCTGCAGGGTGTCAGACTAGTTGGTCTAGTTAGTAATGGAGGCCCAGGGGAGTTATCAGGTATGAGCATCTGCAGGGTATCAGAATAGTTGGTCTAGTTAGTAATGGAGGCCCAGAGGAGTTATCAGGTGTGAGCATCTGCAGGGTGTCAGAATAGTTGGTCTAGTTAGTAATGGAGGCCTAGGTGGGTTATCAGGTGTGAGCATCTGCAGGGTGTCAGAATAGTTGGTCTAGTTAGTAATGGAGGCCTAGGTGAGTTATCAGGTGTGAGCATCTGCAGGGTGTCAGAATAGTTGCTCTAGTGTGAGGTGGAGCCCTGCCAGGATGCTGCCTGGTTTCTCGATGTCCACAGCATAGGAGGTACACAGCTGGGATGTGTGGCCTAGGGTAAATACTGCCCTCTCCAAACATCCTGCTTGTTCTTCCACCCCCTGTGATCCAATTATTTCCTGTTCTTCCAGTTTTAGCTTCTGAGATGGATCACCTCATCTGTTTTCCTCTCCTCATTCCGGTTGTGTTATTTAATGTGCTTTTGTGACTTTTCTATTACCTTTCTGCTTTTCACAGTGAAATTTGTATTCTTGAAGGACAAGAACTTCCTTTATTATTGTCATCATACTGTTTACATTATGGATTGACAGTAGATGTTAAACATGCACACATCTACACAGACACAGAGACACACATATAAATGCATGCAAACACACACATACACACATCACATACACGCACACACAGAATTTTCTTTATGTTTGTCGTCCATACTATTTGGAGTATAGATTGACAGCAGATGTTAAACACACACACACATGTACACAGACACAGAGACAGACTCATAAATACAAATACATGCAACACACATACACACAGAACTTCTCTTATGATTATCACCCATACTTTTAGGTTATGGTTTTACAGCATAATTTAAATCCACACACAAACACATACACACAAATATACACAAACATTCACATATGAACACACAGAGGCACACACACACAACAAACATACACAAACATACTTACTGATTTATTAGATATGTGGGTCAAGACAATTTTACATAGAATTCCCCTTATGAATGATTCTGTGAATGTTTCCACTATGGGTTACTTTAGGCTTTTAAATATAATTACTCATAATTCTTATTAATTCATAGCTTTTATTTATGTATAGTTGGCCCCGTTCTTTTATTCCTATTTCTATGGTTACTCCTACTAGTTTTAACCAAGTTATGGTGTATAAGTTAAAGCTACTGGCTTTTTCATTGTATAGCAAGGATCTGCCTCTCTCCATGTCAGGATTTCCCCCATGTAATCATTAATCCAGAAGAGTTAAGACAGGGTCTGATTTGATGTATTTATGAAGTTAGAGAAGAGCAGCTGACAGAGGCTACACCGACTTAGTTGGAATCTCTGCAGCAGTCTCAGGACGTGTTACCTTAGAACAACCCTGTGAGACCATGTTGGCTTTGAGTTAAACTGCCAAAAGTTTCCACTCTAGGAGCAAGGACAGACCAGGTCTTCTCTGTAGGATGAAGATCAGCTTCCAAAGTTCCAGCCTCTGCAATTGGATGCAAATATTCACAGTGCAGACAGGAATTCCCCCAGGGGAATAAGATCATGCCAATCTTAAAGTAGTACCAATGGGCTGTATAAGAGGAAAAAGGAGAGTCTATGGGAATGTGTGGGTAAGGCCTCCTGCTGTGCCACCTGACTGTGGGAACAAGCTACTATCTATTCATACCAAATAGGGCACTAGGAAGAAACCCAAGAAATAATTCTCCCCAAGTCTAGGCTGGTCAACCAACAAGTTCAATTGTATTACTAGGAACATGAGTAAGAGGTTATTCACAAGAGCATAGTGAGAGGGTGGATCCACAAGAGTGGATGAGGGGTCGCCCACAGGAGGGTGGATGAGGGGTCACCCATAGGAGGGTGGGTGAGGGGTCACCTACAGGAGAGTGGATGAGGGGTCACCCACAGGAGGGTGGGTGAGGGGTCACCCACAGGAGGGTGGATGAGGGGTCACCCACAGGAGGGTGAGTGAGGGGTCACACACAGGAGCATGGTGGAACATGTACATGCCTCAACACCAGAGAAGACTCACCTGTCAATGGCCATTCGCCTCTAATCCTCAGAGCTAGTAGGGATTCATGAGATCCCTACACTCATGAAAGAAGATTAATGGGTCCAATCTTCTTCTTGTCTCCTTTAGGTATTTATAGCTACTGAAACTTTATAAAAGCAAGGCTTTCATGACCAGGCAGTAGCGTTCCATAATACCAAGTGAATTAAATGAGTATGAAAAGGGAAACCTATTGAGACCATGTTACTGTTCCACACTCTGGAGGGGCCACATATTAGCACATCATGGTCAGCATTAGGATGGAAGAGAGAGGAAAGAAAGGATGTCTGCTATAATGTCAATAAGACTGGTTTCATGAAAGAAAGTGGTGGGGCAGGGGATGCATAAAGCCCATTGCCTTGAGATGTATTCTGGAGCTGCAGTAGATGAGCAAGTCAGTGCAATGAAGGGTATTTGAGAGGAAAAATTTAGAACAGAGTTGAGATTCTTAAAGTTGCACCATGCATGGAACACTTCTCTCAGCTTGATGAAATCTATGAATGCTTCCCAGAACATTATTGAATAAATACTATATAAAATATTGAAATATGAAGTCAAGCTTATTAAAATGAAATCATCAAATAGTTCACATAAGATATGGTAAGTTATACCAATTGTTATGACAAGTTCCTGACATACATAAATGATCACTGCAGGAATCTGCAAAAACATTACATTTGAAATGAACACTTCTGCTATTTTTGTGGGGGACTGCATCCCAGGGACTGCTAATTCAAGCATGCTAATTATGGCATTTTCACTACACATATGTGCAGTGCATATTTAACAGTTATAAAATGGTAGCAAGATGAGGCATGATGTTAATATCCAAATTACTAGAGCTCATGATTTTTAACCAAGTACAGTAGCTTAAGAACACATTTTACTGAGTATCCTGTTAAGGAAGAATATTCATCAACATTCAATATTAAAAATATATTCAAACACATAATTTCATTATAACATGAGTTATCTAGGAATGAGCCATTTTGCACAGCAATAATTTTAGTGTGTATCTTATTTCACACTTTGAAATCACTAGACCCTTCAACTTTTATTAAACTTCACTTTTCAAAAGATAATAAAAGGGCCTACAAGATGAGAATGACGGCTCAAGAAGGAAGTGGAAACCCTAAAGAAATCAAAGGAAGAAATGAAAAAGGAAATTGAACATTTATCCAATCAACAGGAAAGGATGGGAAAAAGCCTCAGAAGCAGAATGGAAGAAGCAGAAAAAAGAATATCAGACACGCAGGATAACATGGTCCAACTAGAATGCTCAAGTAAAGATTATGCAAAATTTAAAAAAACACGAGAGTGGAACAATCAAGAAATATGGAACACTATGAAAAAAACAAACCTCCACATCATAGGGATAGAGGAAGGAGAAGAATCCCAAGACAACATTATTGACCAGATATTCAACAGGATAATAGAAGAAAAGTTCCCCAAACTGAAAAAAGACAAACCCATACAAATGCAAGAAGCACAGAGAACACCAAACAGACAAGTCCAGAAAAGAAATTACCATATAGTTGTTAAAACGCTAGATGCTCAAAACAAAGACAAAATACTGAAAGCCACAAAAGAAAAACAACAAGTTACATATAAGGGGAAACCCATCAGAATCACAGCTGACTTCTCAGCACAAACTATGAAAGCTAGAAGAATGTGGACCAAAGTATTCCCTGTACTAAATGACTTTAGATGGAAACCCAGACTACTATACCCAGCAAAAATATCAATCATAGTTGAAGGAGAAAGAAGAATCTTTCATGACATGAACAAGATGAAAGAATACATGTCCAAAAAACCAACACTTCAGAAAATCCTCAAAGCAATCCAAAGAACAAAGTAGCAACTATCCCCTAAGCAATTAAAGAGAGAAAGCAACAAAATCATAACAGAGTAAATATAAACCTAGACCAAGAATGTAAACCAAAAATAAGGTAAAAAGAAGCAACACACATCTCTCAATAATAACCTTAAATACTAATGGTCTAAACTCCCCAATCAAAAGGCATAGACTGGGAGAATGGATTAGGAAACTGAACCTTTCTATACGCTGTCTACAAGAAACCCATCTCACCCTCAAGGACAGACACCACCTTAGAGTGAAAGGATGGAAAAAAGTATTCCAAGCAAATGGTACCAAGAAACAAGTTGGAGTGGCTATTCTAATATCAGACAAAATAGATCTCAAAGTTAAATTAATCAGAAGAGACAAAGAGGGCCATTACATCCTAATCAAAGGAACAATGAACCATGAAGACTTCACAATCCTAAATGTCTGTGCACCAAACTCTGGTGCACCTAACTTTATAAACACAACTCTGCAGGACCTCAAGACACAGATCAATCCTAATGCACTAATGGTGGGAGACTTCAACACCCCACTAAGCCCCTTGGATAGATCAACAGGACAAAAAAATAAACACAGAGACATCAGAATTGAACAATACAATACACAAAATGGATCTCACAGACATCTACAGAGTATTCCTCCCAAATACCAGAGAATATACTTTGTACTCAGCACCTCACAGAACATTCTCCAAAATCGACCACATACTGGGGCACAAAAGGAACCTCAATAAATACAAAAGGTTAGAAATTATTCCATGCATTCTATCAGACCATAGTACAATAAAGCTCAATATGAACCCCAGAATAAGTCCAACTAGCTACAAGAACACATAGAGACTAAACAACACAATTCTGAACAATGAATGGGTCAGGGAAGGAATAAGTATTCATGGAACTGAATGAAAAATACAATACAACACAACAAAACCTGTGGAATACTTTGAAGGCAGACTCAAGAGGGAAATTTATAGCCCTAAGTGCCCACATCAAAAAAACAGAAAGGGAACAAATAAATGACCTGATACTGCAGCTAAAAACACTTGAGAGACAACAACAAATGAACCCTGAACCCAACAGACAGGAAGAAATAACAAAAATCAGAGCAAAAATCAATGAAATAGAAACAAAGAGAACAATATATAAAATCAATGAATCCAAAAGCTAGTTCTTTGAAAAAATAAACAAAATAGACAGACCTCTAGCCCAGTTAACCAAAAGAAAGAGAGAGCAACTCCAAATCAATAGTATTAGTGATGAAAGGGGAAACATAGCAACAGACAAAGAAAAAATCCAAACAATCATATGGGCATACTTCAAAAATCTATACTCCACTAAATTTGAAAACCTAAGAGAAATGGATGAATATCTGAAATCCTGGGAACCAACAAAGCTTAACCAAGAAGAGACTGAAGTTTAAATAGACCCATAACATTAGAAGAAATTGAAGATGTAATTAAAAACCTCCCATCAAAAAGCCCTGGTCCAGATGGTTTCACATCAGAATTCTATAAAACATTTAAAGAGGTCTTACAACCATTGCTACTCAAACTGTTTAGAAGGATACAAACAGAGGAAACTCTCCCAAACTCCTTCTATGAAGTCAGCATCACTCTAATACCAAAGCCAGGCAAAGATGCAAGCAAAAAAGAAAGCTATAGACCCATCTCACTAATGAATATAGATGCAAAAATTCTCAACAAAATACTTGCAAATCACATACAGACCCACGTCAAAAAGATCATCCATCATGATCAAGTTGGATTCATACCAGAGATGCAGGGATGTTTCAACATATGTAAATCAATAAATATCATAAAATACATAAATGGACTGAAAGACAAGATCCACATGGTCATCTCAATTGATGCAGAAAAAGCCTTTGACAAGTCCAGCATCCTTTCATGTTTAAAGTCCTAGAAGGAATAGGACCAAAAGGAACATTCCTCAACATGATCAAAGCCATATATAGCAAACCTACTGCCAACATCATCCTAAATTGAGATAAATTGGAACCATTTCCTTTAAAGGCAGGAACCTGGCAAGGCTGCCCTCTATCACCACTCCACTTCCACATAGTGCTTGAAACACTTGCTAGGGCAATAAGACAAGAGAAGGAAATTAAAGGAGTATTAATCAGAAGAGAAGAAGTTAAGCTATCACTCTTTGCAGATGATATGATAGTTTATCTAAGGGATGCTAAAAACTCCACCAGAAAAATTCTAGAAATGATTAAGAGTTTTAGTAGAGTGTTGGGCTACAAAATCAACCTAGAAAAATCAGTAGTCTTTCTTTACAACAACAATAAACATGTGGAAAAGGAATACAAGGAGACCTTCCCACTCACAATAGCCTCAAAAATAATAAAATACCTGGGAACAAACCTAACCAAAAATACCAAAGATCTCTACAACAATAATTTTAAAACCCTGAAGAAGGAAATTGGAAATGACATCAAAGGATGGAAGGACCTTCCATGCTCATGGATCAGGAAAATTAATATAGTAAAAATGTCCATTTTGACCAAACTGATATACGGATTCAATGCAATCCCAGTCAAAATCCCTATGAGCTTCTTCACAGACTTGGGGAAAAAATCATTAAATTCATATGGAAAAACAAAAGACCCCAAATAGCTAAAGCAACCCTGAGTGAAAAATGCAATACAGGGGGGATCGCCCTACCAGACTTCAAAATATATTACAAGGCCATAGTCATAAAGACAGCCTGGTACTGGCACAATAAACAGACCAGTTGACCAATGGAACAAAATTGAAGATCCAAATTTGAGCTCATACAATTTCAGCCACCTCATATTTGACAAAGGGGCAAAAAACCCTCAGTGAAGGAAGGATAGCATCTTCAGCAAATGGTGCTGGCAAAATTGGATCATCATCTGTAGAAAAACAAAATTAAACCCGTACCATTCACCCGAATGAAATAAACTCCAAGTGGATCAAAGATCTAACGTGAAGCCTGAAACCCCCTAAGGTGATAAAAGAAAAAGTTGGCAAGCAACCTACAAGACAAGAGGTGCAGGAGGAGACTTCTTAACCAGACAGCAACTGCACGGGAAGTAAAGTCAACATGACAAGTGTGACCTCATAAAACTCAGATGCTTCGTACAGTGAAAGAAAACAATCAAGGAGGTGAAGAGAAAACCCAGAGATTGGGAAGAAATCTTACCAGTGACACATTGACAGAGCATTAACGTCAAGAATATATAAAACTACTCAAAAAACAAAGAAGTAAGAAGACAAATACCTACTCCAAAAGATGGAGTAAAGAGCTGAACAGAGCTTCACTAGTGAGCAATAAAGATGGCTTGAGTAAGATGATATCACTTGGAAAGCAGTGGGTGAAACCCTTGGAAGATTGGAGTGAACTGCCACCTGACCCAGCCATACCACTCCTGGGCATGAACCCCAAGAACTACCCACCACAGAGATGCATGCACAGCCATGTTTTTCAGCTCTCTTAAATAGCAAGGAGCTGGAACCACTAATGCCCCTCAACTGATGGGGAAGAGAAAATGTGGTACATCTACACAATGGAGTTCTATGCAGCAGTAAAGAAGATGACATCACGAGCTTTGCAGAAAATGCGCTGGAGCTAGAGGACATCATGCTGAGTGAAGTAACACAGTCCCAGAAAAACAAACGACGAATGGTATCCCTCATGTGATGCTAGTGCCAACTACCCAGTTGTAAGTATCTCTTGTATAGGGCCCCCTGAGCTTTTGTACAAAGCACTTGGGCGTAATGCATTTTGGAAACAACAACAAAAAGACTGCATCAAGAACTGACTGAAACAGTGAACTTCCTGCTCAAAACAGTCAATTCCCATGGAAAAATGAGAAATACTAAGAGATGAAAAGCATGTTTGGCAGAATGCTAGCTCTGGCGGGGTGGGGGATTGGGGGGAATACGGGTCTAGTTGTGTTATAAATAAATAAAATAAATAAATAAATAAATAAATAAAATAAATAAATTTATGTGAAAAAAATAAAGATGGCTGAGAAAAATCTTACAAAGTGTTCATCATCATTATTAATTAAGGAAATGCAAATTAAAACCACTCTCAGATATCATCTCACTCCATTAAGGGTAGCTAAGATCAAGATAACAAAAGACAACAGATGCTGGAGGGGTTGTGGGGAAAGGGGACCACTCATCCGCTGCTGGCGGGAATGTAAACTTGTACAACCACTATGGAAAGCAGTGTGGAGAACCCTTAAAAGACTCAGAATGAGCTTACCACTTGACCCAATCATACCACTCCTGGGTATATACCCCAAAGACTCATCCTACCACAAAGATATATGCACATCCATGCTTACTGCAGCTCTCTTCACAATAGCGAAGAGCTGGGACCAACCCATATGCCCTCAACAGACGAGTGGATAAAAAAATATGGTACATCTACACAATGGAGTACTATTCAGCAGTAAAGAAGGATGGCATTATGAACTTTGCAGGTAAATGGATGGAGCTCGAAGCCATTATGCTGAGTGAGGTGACACAGACCCAGAAAGACAAATGGAGAATGGTATTCCTCATTTGTGGATGCTAACACCAAATCCCCCAGACGAAAGGCAAGCTGAACGACATTATGGTTATATTTTTGTTTATCTAAATGCAACTATGTTGTTATAATGTGAATCTCTCAATGGGCTCTAGAATCCACCCACCAACTATTTTCAGACTCTGTAATTACTGTATATGGGTAGAGAGTAAGTATCCATATTTTAGAATAATATGAAATTAACGAAGGAAAATATGAATTCCTAAGCATAAAAAATAGACTGAGAAAAAGATGCAGGACAGTTATGGCAGAATGCATGATCTGGGATGGGATGGGGTAGGGTGGGGGAAAGGGATAGGGGAATATGCCTGAACAGAAATGAAAAATGATGTATGAAATACATAAAACATCAATAAAAATGTAAAAAAACTACAAAAACAAACAACAAAAAACCCAAAAGATAAAAATTATTTAAGCTTTTCAGGAGTGACAAGAAATTTTACTTTATTTATTAATTTTAATATATTATTTTATTCTATTTTATGTGCATAAGCATATTGCCTGAATGAATGTTAATGTACCTGTGTCATAAAATGCCTCTGGAGGTCAGAAGAGGGTATCTGATCCTCTGGAACTGGAGTTACTGATGGTTGTTAACTGCCATGTGTGTGCTGGCATTCAAACCAGGGTCTTCTGCTAGCACAGCCAGTGCTCTTCAATGCTGAGCAATCTCTGCAACCCTGAAGTTTTTTTTAATTGAGGTCTGAACTGAAACTCATGTAACCAATAAAAATCTATAGAAATTTCCCTCAGAAATAGAAATATAGAACTAGTTGAAATGCCAAATTGACTCCTTTCTATTGTAGTTGAATTTGCTCAGCCTAAATGCAAGAAATTTCAAGGCAAGGACTGCACTGTTTCTAAAATATTGGGAAACTTACAACTAGTCTGGAAGGGAATCCTCTCACCCAGCTACAACTGAATCTCCATGAAGCCTATTATTTCTATAATTTGGAAAAACTTTGTTTTCCTAACCAAAAAGTAGAAACTTTTTGCTAACTGAAAACCTCTTTGTTAACTGACCAGCCTTTGGTCAGGTGTAACTATGGTGATCTGATGTCACTATAGTCATTGGCTTTGCCCCCTGCATGATGTAACTTTGGTTTTAAGCTTAACATATTTTGCTTTGCTTCTCTTAGGGGTCAGGAGTTCTTCTTGACTGCTGGATAGTAGAGGACTCCTTATTCAACCATCAGTATGTGGTGTTCCTCTGTGCCTTGTGCTCAGTATTGTACTAGTAATATCTATGCTCATTAATGTGATAGTAAGATGTTAGATAACCTTTTTTGTTATAATAAATAAGAACTTATTTTTCTTAGGTTGTATTCACATCATTTGTAAAAAATATATTATGTGTTTTCCATCATATTTTAACTGAGACATTGAATTCATAATCTTGTGAGAGGGAACATTTGTGTTTCTATAACAGCAAAAGTGTTTATAATGAACTATATTTGGATGTATTATGAAAAGTAAAATTGACTTCAATATTTTGAGATCTTTGCCTGCTATACCAGGATAAAGTCAATGCTGTGAAATACCAAAAATACTGTTATTGCCACCTTTTCCCTTCAGCAAATTCCCACAATCTGGAACAGTACTGACTATTAAACCCAGGAAATTTTCTGCTTGAATTACTGTCTCATTGTCAAGTGGATGTCAATTAGGGGAAGAATTCCGTAAATGCTGACAGTGAAGTTAAGTAAAACTTCATGGGGTGATGCAATGCATGCTGCGTCTTTGACATGATTGGCATCCTACCTTGGCTCTGTGAGATGTGTTCAAAGGGGCTGCAGAGAGATGCTTGGGTGGGCTGTTGCCGAGGACCCAGACCTGCATGATCACAGGTAACAGTCTCCTCCCTTGTTGATCTGTCTTTCTAGGGTCACTTGCCATGAGGGTTTCGGTGAGTTTCTTTTCTGTGAAGGCCTTATCAGGCTTCAGACCAGCATCCTGCAGCAGATGATGAGACTGTGGAATACACAGGAACACTCTGGTAGCACATCTCAAAACATTGTCCTGAGTGAATCAGGGTATGAATGCTGGATGACAGGCAATTACTGTTCTTCAGGCAGCCTTCCAAACTCTTCCTTCTTCTGAAAGATCTCAAAATGAGAATCTTGGAATATCCTTTCAAAATGCATTAAACTTTATTTTTTATCAATATATTTTTGTGGGTTTTTTTTGGTCTCTTTGAGACAGGGTCTCCCTGTAGCCCTAGCTGTCCTGGAACTCACTCTGTATAACAGGCTGGCCTTGAACTCACAAAGATCCACCTGCCTCTGCCTCCCAAGTGCTAGGATTAAAGCTGTGCACCACCACGCTTGGCTAATATACATTTGTATTGAATTTTTGTGCATTTCATATATCTTAAACATATTTAGATCCCCTCTACTATCTGTACTCCCCAAAGCCCCCAACCAGATTTCAAGGATTCTGCCATATTAATGTTTACAGAGTCAAATTTTCATCACTCAATGTCCCTTGGTGTGAGTTCTTCCACTAGAGTCTGTTCATCCTATCTAGCATCACTCCTTTAAAGATGCCCAACTCTCCTCCACCCAGCAGTGATCAGCTGCAGTAGTTCCTCAGCTAAGTTGGGGTTCTTACCCATTTCCCTACATCTATGTTGGGTTTTGTCTGGTTTAAGTTTACATAGGTTTTGTGCATACTATCACCATTGCTGTGAATTTATATGAGCAAGTTCCCAACCACCTGGAGAATTTGCTTCATTGTGGTCATCCAGCACCCTTGGCTCTTGCAGTCTTTCTGCCCATTTCTGCAATGGTCCTTGAGCCCTTGGTGGCAGAGGTTTAATTAGGAGTCCTATCCAGGAACATGCAGTCTGTGGTCTCTTATTTTCTACATTCTGGCCATTTGTGGCTTTCTGTATTAATCACCCCCTGTTGCATGAGAAATCTTCACTGGGAAGTGTGGAGAGTTCCATTAATATTCTCTCTCCCCTCTGTTCCACTATGTTCCATGACCTTTAGGTATACACTCTTACAGAATTCTATACTGTGCAAACACAGAGAATAAGTGTCTGTGAGATGCCCAGTCCTAAGTCATGCATCTACTTTTCATTTTTCTAGCACAAAGGAAAGAGATGCTTATTTCTACAAAATTGCGATGCAAAGTATGAACTGGAACCATCAGTAGAAAGCCACATGTACATGAAACAATCCCCTAGGTTCATTAACTGATTAAAATATTGATCGTGGAGATCTGAAATGCTACAAGAGTAGAACTCCATTTTCACAGGCTAGCTTGGCCCCTGAATAGCCAGTCAATGGCCACTCCTGTGTGGTGCCAAGCATCGTTTAAACTTCTAGACAATTCATCTTGGAAGAACCCTCGGACTTCCTCCAACCCAAAGGCTAAGAATGTCTTCAGATATCATCTGAGGTCTACAGCAGAGATTTCCCTGTTGTCCTCTAACAGGCCTCCCTGACATTTCCACCAATTTATTTCAAGTGTTTTGACAGATGATTTCTTTGTTCTGTTACTGTAAAGACCTTCATAAAACTCTCCACGCTGGAACTTGGTATTTGGGGAACTTTCTTGCACACTTATGTAAGCAAAGGTATATGTGTAGAGTGAATAAATCTTCACAATAGAATTCTATATATAATTTTTAGGCATAGCATGTTCTCTATCAAAAGGACATATAAGTAATTTAAAAAATTTCACTTATTTATTTTTATTTTATGTGTATGAATGTATTGCTTGCATGTATGTAAATGCACGCATGTCATGCAATGCCTGTGGAGGAAGATGACATCAGATTCCCCTGGAACTGGAGTTAAGAACACTTGTTAGCCATCACGTGAGTGCTGGGAATTGAACCCTGGTCCTCTACAATGGGAGTTACTGCTCTTACCCACTGAGCCATTTCCCCAGCCCCATAAGTAATTCTAGTGGTAAAGATGTAGAGGCTGAGGGCTGGGTGATAGACAGCTGAAGGATAAAGTATTGTCCTGCAAGCCTAAGGACTGCGGTTTAGATCCTTAGAGTGTAGGTAAAGGCCACCTGTGATTGCAATGGGAAGGCAAGATGGAGGAGACACAGAACAGGCTGGATGGCTAGACCAGATCTTATCAGTGAGGTCTGGGTTCAGTGAGAGGCACTGCATCAATTGGTAAGTTAGAAAATGACTGAGGAAGACTCCCCAGAATAGTTGTGCTTATCAAAGCACATGCACACATTCCTACACAAGTGCAAACAGGCATGAACATGCAAACCACATACATGTACATGCAATGTAAGTATATAAAGTGATGTGGAGACTGATATCACTTCATTGACTGACATGTAAGTGGGAAGGTTTCATATTATCTTATACCATTCTCACCCTTTTGATATAAAGCCCAATAACAGCATTTACTGGGTGCCAGGCAGTATTCTAGCTACTGTGCATAACAATAGACAAAACAATTATGAGTCTTATCACTCCAAGCTCAGTATGCAGGCTTTCTTTTGCTTCCCTTGAGCAGAAGATATTGTCAGTATTAAAATAAGTATCTCCAAGAGGTTCTTCTAGTTAGTTTTCATGTCAATTTGAAGTAACCAAGCTTTTATCTGGGGAAAAGATGTCTTAATTGAGGAACTGCTTTGAGTTAGATTGGCCCAAGGCCATGTCTTTGGGGAACTATCTTGTTGATTGATTTGGGCTGGCTCATCCATTTTTGGGTGGTTCCACACCTGGGTAGGTGGTTCTGGGTTCTATAGGATAGCAGGCTGAGCATAAATGAGCTAGAATAAGCCAGTGTTCCTCCAGGTTCTTGCCCTGAGCTCTCTCAGTGATGGACTGTTGCCTGTATGTGGACCCTGAAATCAATCCCTTTCCCTGCATTCTTTTGGTCATGGTGTTAATTTATCAAAACAACAGGGATGCAAACTAGAAAAGTTGTCTTCTCTGAGTATCATGAGAAACAGGAACTACAATGAGCCAGACTCTTAAAATTATAAGAAGACTCTGAATGCAATGTGCTGTGATGGTGGAGATTTGATTAATTAATTCCCAAATAATCCCATAAACATCTATGCTGCTCAACTGTCTCACATCAAGATAACTGGATGGGAGCTAGAAAACCGTCAGTGATTTTTAGGTTACTGAAAGTTCTATATAACATTTATCCTTTTTCTTCTGTAAATCTTTGTAATCTTTAGACCCAGCAGATACTGATAACTCAAAATGATATTAAATTTGCCAGAGATTATTGTGCATAGGGTATATAGGTCTCTTATTAATCCTGGTGGAAGGAAATGAATGCAAAGCATTTTACAAATATATTATGTGGTCATTCTATCAATGTTTGGCTTTGTTTTCTTATGAGATAGACTTCTTAAAATGTCACATAAGGGGCTGGAGAAATGGCTCAATGGTAAGAGCACTGGCTGCTCTTGTAGAGGATCCAGGTTTGGTTCCCAGAACCCACATGGTGGCTGACAACCATCCGTAACTCTAGTGCCTGTGAGTCCAGTAGCCTCTTCTGACCTTCATGGACATTTCATGACACAGGTGCACTTACATACACACAGGCAATGTACTCATACACATAAATTAAAATAAAATAAATAAAAATGTCACATAAATGAGGAAAATTAATGTATGTGAGTGAGTATATATGTATACCTGTGTTTGTGTCTTTATGTACATTGGTGTTTGACTATGTGTATGTGTACATACATACATATGTATGTGCACAAATGTATTTGTGCACATTATGTGTATATGCAGATGTGTATGTGTGTGATATTAAGGACAAATAGAAGCACTCCTTTCATTTGGATAATTTTCATTTGATTTAAATTACCTGTTGGTAAATTATGACATACTTTCATTTAAAACACAATTTATTGCAATCTGTATATCTAATAACACTGACTACATTTTGTTATCAATAGGAAATTAATACCAAGCTCAAATAAACACATAAAACAGAGCTTACAGGTTTGGGGTAAATTAGGACAATTTTTTTTTTTTTTAAATCATGTTTCTCGATAAAGATTGTTGAGAATGAGGCTAATCATTTTTATTGTAGGGAAGGTGGTTCATATTTGCTGATTAAGACAAGTCAAAAATTGTTCTGTAAAATAGAACAGTGCATTACAAACAGAACTTATTGATCCATAAGCTCCTGATGTCTAACAATCATCCTCAAATGCAACATTTGAAGGACCAGCCTGCATCTCCTGGGCTGTGAACTCTGCTCACAGTGCTCTGCATCACTCTGGAGCTCTCCAAGGGGATGCTGACTGGAACTCAGGATCAGCCTCACGCAGAGGTCCCAGAGCAACCTCTTTTGTCTTCAGCACTTCAAATCTCTGTTTTTATGATTTTTAAAGCCTTCTACCAGCTTTCCAAGGAGGCAAACCCCAAATTGTAACACTGCTTCAGTTGTGCTTGCTGAGATCTCTTTAGGTACTGTGTCATGTGACCAAGGTCAGGCTCCATATGAGTGGGGACATTACAGGGACTGTGACAGTAGAAGGAGGGAGGCACTGGATCACACACTGCTGCCCTTCAACACAACAGTGTGTGTGTGTGTGTGTGTGTGTGTGTGTGTGTAGTACCTCAGTGGGCTCCCACCATCATCTGTGAACACAGAAACGTAGAAAGGGTGAAGACAGTAAACAAGGATCCAAACAGAATACAAGAGCCTGCATTGTCTTACCCCTTATTAGACTCAAAAAATAATCACACCTATTCCTCTCAGGGTGCAGACCCATGGGTACGTACCTTATCTTGCAGACATAAGTAGAGTCATTTACTCTATTAACGAGTGCATTGGAAGGGGTATGATTGCATTATTTAATGTAAGTATCAGTTCTTGGAGTGTTCTAGTTCAGCCTCACTGTGCAAGCATGAGGCTCATTGCCCAGCAGTGGGCAGCTGTGGGGCTCGGACTAGCTTCACCTAGGTGGATCTGATGACTAGTTTTGCCCATTTCCCATTTCTTCTGTTAATGGAGGATAATGTAAGTTATTATATATGTACTTTGAAAGTGTTTTACACAACCATTTGTGGCCCCAAGTCATTCTTGCTTTTCTTAGCAGAAGCTCACAGTCACTGGCTTGACAGGAAGACCTTTCAGTTAATAATCTCAGAGCACCTTGGAGACTCTAACCCCAGGAATGCTGCAGGCAAAGCAGTACTGGGCAGAACCTTGCTTCTACCATTGGCTATTTTCTGTCTGGCTTCAGATGTGGTTGTTTTATCGACCATTTCTTCTTTGTTTTATGGAGAGCTGGCCCTGAAGAGACTGCACTGGACTGGAGCGGGTGGGGTTGAGCAGAGAAACTCTCGTTGTTTTAAATCTTTCTCAGTGAAAAGGAAGCCCTGGGGTGAAATTTTTTTAAAGACTTTAAAATTACCTGACATCTTTGCTTCCCAAGCAAAGTTGGAGCCGCTGCAGGGGCAGTGCAGGAAGCAGGGGCAGCCATGGAGTGCAGGCTTAATGAGGCTTGCATCTCTCCTGAACAAGGCCTCAAGGAATCTTCACCTCCCTGTACACGCCTGGGGCACTGCTTTCTCTTCTGTTGCCTGCCTCTTTGCATTCCTTGATGCCTGTTTTTCTGCTCTTAGTCAACCAGTGAACCAAGGTATCTACTGCTGAGATGCTCAATGGTACCCAGCAATGCAGGGCATCAAACCTCTGCTGGTGATGCTCAGTGACAGCCAGCCACACAAGACTTCTGTGGCCTGGGCCTGAGTTCTCTTCTGTAGGAGGCAGCTCTGCCTTAGTGCAGACCCTCAAACACACCCTGTCTTGAAACAGTGCCAACTTTCACCTATAGATGAACCAGTTTTCCCCTTCCATAAGCAGATGGAGACCCATCTCAACTTACCTGAGATGTAAACTCTCTTGGCCTGGGTATATATTTTCTTCCTTTCCAAGTAACATTCTATTCAAGACACATTTCATTCCTTCAAAATAGGACTCATCTCCCCCTCATCTCCTCTACTCCACACACCAAGACCAAACCTTTGGTTCCTGAGCTTACATTGCAGTTCCTTTTAGTTACTCTATTGGATATCTTTTGTGGGATTCCACAATATGGGTGCACACTTATATGCATGCCGGTAATACATTAATACACATAAATTAATTAAAATATTCTAAAAAATCTTCATCCTTAATCCTCATCCCTAGCTGGCAACTTGTCACTGTGTCCAGAATACTTGATAACTTCTTTTCCTTTCTCCCACTCTTTCTTTCTCTCTTACTCTCTCTTCCTTTCTCTCTCTCTCTCTCTCTCTCTCTCTCTCTCTCTCTCTCATAATACTAACACTCTTATTAATCAAATTTCTCACATTTTTGTCCAGGTAAATCCCACTTTTCCAGACTAGTATTCATAGAGGAGCAGGAAGCAAGGAGGCAGGTATCCACCCCCAACAACACAATCAAGGCTTCCACCAGTCCTACCTCTACACTCCACCCTTCCTCACACTCAGGCTTCTCTCCATTAATTCAATCAGTTTTACCATAGCTGCAATTTCTGAAACTACTGTGCTTTTATGAAATCCTGGGCAGTTTCACTGCTATAACTTCTACCAATAATGTGATTAGATAAATGTCTCTACCCGTCTTGTAATTGGACATGTATCATACCGTAGCAGACATTCTTGCTTGTCATCCATGCTTGGTCCCGATGATGCCCACTTGCTTATATTCTGGTAGATATGTAGGCTGTGATGGCCCTTCAAGACTGATGTGATTGTTTTCATTAATGAGCCTTCAGCCCTTCCCATGATGTTAGTGTCTGCAGAGAATGGGTAATCGATACCTGCTACTATGTTAATTAATTGCATGTTTTCAGAATTTAGATTCATATTTTGTATGTGATAACTTAATGCCTTTACTTGACCTTTCCTTGAATAATTTTTCTAAATGGTTTTAACTGAGAAGCCAAGCAATTATTTTATTACACCTTGTACTACTTTTTGCCTAAAATGAAAATTGTTCTGTAAGTCTTGGTTAGCATAACTGTATTTGTACTAAGATATTAAAAATATTCTCTCTAGAAGCTGGGGAGATGACTCAGTGATTTAGAGTCCTTAGTATTCTAGAAGCAGACCCACATTTGCTTCCCAGGACTTACCTCAGGGAGCTTACCACTAACAGTTATTCTAGCTCCAGAAGATCCTCTTCTGGCTTCCACAGGCACTGTACTCATGAGCACACACTCACATCACACATAGACACAACAAATGCACACAATTTAAAACCAACACAAATAAATTCTTTTCTCTTCTTGAGACAGGGTCTCCCTTTAGCCACAGCTGGCCTGGACCTTGCTGTGTAGACCAGGGTGGACTCAATCTCACATACCTGTCCACTTCTGCCTCCACAGAGTACTAGGATTAAAGTGTGTACTACCACCCCCATCTCCAAATTAATTTTTAATGCTTTTTCTAATCAGAAAGTAGTTGGTTACCCCCGTAATGTTTGTGTCACTCTCTCACTGGTGGGACTACCTTGCCAGGCCACTTGTTGTTATAGTTTATATGTTATAGCTGAGTCAGGTTGATGATATTTTTTTCAGTTCCATGAATAGTTAATTAAATAGTATTATTTAATGTCTGCTTCATAGGATGGAGCACATACTACACATTGATATCAGGCTTGGTAACCCAGGTTAGGCAGGTCATAGGACATAGAAGAGAATCAAATTCTAACTTTCTACTAAATATGATGCTATTAACTTGACTCCTAATTATTTCTGTTATAACCATAGATTAACACATCTCTCAACTCTCACCAGAGAAGCTTCCATAGGCAGCAGATGGTGATTAACACAGTAATCTGCAACTGGCCAACATGCAGGGAACAAGAGATTATAGAGTGCTTACACCAATTAAGATATCTACATCAAACTTCTGCCTCCCAATGCTCAGGGACCATAGCAGAAAAGGGGTCAAAAGATTGTAAAGCCAGAGGTGGTGGATGACCACAGGGAAACAGACATGTGGTCAGTTATTCATAAGAACTCCCAGCAATGGAGACAGCATGCACAAGTCCCATGCACGCTCAAGCCAGATAAATTAGCAGTATAGACACGGAACAGTAAGAAATCCCAATACCCAATTCATGGATTAACATATCATCCAAACATATGTGTCTATACCAAAGTAACCAATCATAACTATTAGTGCTGTTTAAATACCTATATATCTAATTGCTTGTGCTTCATTAGTAGGATCTAAAGGTTATTCCTAGACAAACTGTCAGCCCATGAAAGGAAACAGCCAGAATTGACCAGAGTCCAAGACAACAGCTCCAGAGAGAGTGGACTGTTTTGCTTCTCATCCACCTGTGCCCCTTTCCTAAGCCTAGGGAACAATCTGCGGAAGAGGGAGCGTGGTAGAATGTAAGGGCTGCGATTGGGGTGAATGGTGAAACTACAGCAATGTAGTCTGGACACTCATTTGATCAACCTGATTGAACATTCAACCCCTCACCCCCCGCTGGATGGTGGGGCTGTAGGGGTTTGGGCACAACAGCCTGCAAATTGGTTTCATATGAAGGATGTTTGTACTCATGGATCATCACTTATAGCTAAAAAATGAAAAAAAAAATACTGAGAGAAAGATGCAGGACAGTTATGGCAAAATGCATGATCTGGGATGGGGTGGGGGTAGGGGGGAAGAGAAAGGGAAATATGCCTGAACTGAATTGGAAAATGATGTATGAAATGCACAAAGCACCAAAAAAAAAAAAAAAAAAAGAAATCCCAATACTACCTGAGGATCAAAATATATAGTAGGAAATTTGCAAGCGAATTATTAAGAAATTAAAAATAAATTTAAAAAATCAAGAATTCTTAAAAATGCCACATTGACACATTTACATAGTGGTTCTGAGATTGCTTCTGTTTTCACTGTGTAACAAGGGAATACAAATAGTCATGTTACTGAGTATTGCTAAGTAGGTTTGTAAGCAGTATTTTGATATGATTTTCAATGAGATTACTCACAGCCTCTCTTTGTCCTTTAAATAGTTCATTGTTGAAGCTTTTAATTCATTTCCCCTGCCATGTTGTCTGTTTAACTGTGTGTCCTTGGAACTTCTATTTCTTAGACAGCTTTCAACATCAGCTACACAAAGGTGATCTGGTGATGTTCCCAAGCTTGTTATGGAATCCATAGGAAGAGGACCTTCAGCAGTCTTCATGAGCCAAAGTTTCCCTTTGAGCAAATACACACCCCAGTACATATATGTTACAACATCAGGGCCCCACTCTGCTGTTGTATGGAAGTGCGGCTGTTCAACAGATATTGCATTTTGTACTCATTGAATTTGTTCTGCATATTCTGTCCAAATAGTCTTTCTTCTGGCATCCATAGAAATCCATCCTATACTATTCAGGAGGTTATTTCCCAAAATGTCTGCTTGTAATCTCTCAGCAGTGATAGAGTCTAGTTCTTCTGAGCACAGAGGTAGCCACAGTTCTTCCAAGATCCAGAACCCTGGGTATAGAGATTGTAAATTCTTCATAACCCAGCAGCCAGACATCAGCCTTCACACCCTGCAGCTGAGCCTTTGGAGTCCCCACAGTTGAGGCCAGGGAGGGGAGCATGATACCCAAGGCTCTGAATTCTCACTTCTCAAGAGAGTTTCTCTGGGTTACTTCCTGACACTGAGATCACATTCCTGACATGAACAACTTCAAGGAGGAAAGATTATTTGGGTTTACAGTTTCTGAGGAATTTCATATCATGATGGAGGGGAAGGCTTGGCTAAAAGGCTGGCATCTTGGTAGAGGTGGGAGGGTGGACACTTCAGTGTCATGGCAGGCAGAAACTCGCACTAAAACTAGAAGTGATAAGGTTCAATGACTTGGGAAGTGACCCTCTCAAAGACAAGGCCCTGAGCCACAGTTTCCCTAATATTTCAAGCAGCTCTATCATTTGGAGATCAGATGTTCAGACCTGAGCCTGCAGAGTTCAATTCATATCACACCACAAAGGTGCCCAGGAACTTGACAAGAAGGCCCAGCTGTGGCACTTCCCAGAGGAACTTTCCTTGCACCTCCATGGTCAAGGTTCTGCTTGGTCTATGATGAGAGTTTCACATGCCTGGGGAAAACTCAAGAAAAAGGTTACAAAATCAATATAGCCTAGAATTTCCCATTAAGATGCTCCATTCAATTTAATGGATAATTCCTTTTAAAATATTTTATTTCAATTTTATGTATATGAGTGTTTGGCCCTCATAGGTTTATGCATGCCATGGGCAAAACTGGTGCCTGTGGAGGCCAGAAGAGTACATCAGATCCCACAGATGGGGGGTTCTCTTCCCATCGTGTATTTACAGAATTATATTATTACAAAATGAAATCATATATAGGAAAACTAATTATACGTTACTCTTCACACAGTATTTTACAGGATTGTTTTAGCACATGATGACATTGTTTTACATTTTTCTTAAACAAATATATTTTTTTTAATTTTTAAAGTTTTTATGTGTATGAGTGTTTTGCCTGCATGTATGTGTGTGTATGTGTGTGTGTATGTGTGTGTGTGTGTGTGTGTGTGTGTGTGTGTGCAATGTCCAGGAAGGCCAGAAGAAGGTGTTGGATCTCCTTAAACTGGAGTTAAGAATGGTTATGACCACCATGTAGATGCTGGGAACAGAACACAGGTCCTCTGTAGGAACATCAAGTGCTTTTAACTGCTAAGCCATTTCTCTAGCTTGACACAATTTGTACTTAACATGAAAGTTAGGAAAGTTTTGCATTAATGGATAACAAAGGATATGCTCTTTTTCTATAAAAGGAAAATTGAGTAACACCACTTACTATAGAATCTAAAGATTGTTTCAATTAACCTAAGATAAATTCCATATTTCTTTTTTTAAAGGAAAATTTTCACACAGTACACTTTTACAATAGAAATTTTGATCTAGTTAAATAAACCACATACATCAGAAACATTTTTCAGTTAAAAATGTTGGTGTGAACATTAGCTATGCATACATAAATCTAAAAATAATAAATAAATGAGAATGAACCATGAATTTTTCAAGGTTCTAACTGTGATTATTCTCACAGGATTTTACAGATATTTAAAATAAACTTTCAATTGAGATTCAACATTTAGAGAGTGTGATTGGGAATGAAATCACATTTTAAATTATTTTAGTTTTATTACTCTATGAGTGCACATGACGTGTGTGGCTGTAGGGGTCAGAAGACAACTTGCTGGAGATACTTCTTTCTTCCTACATGGGGTCTCAGGATCCAGGTCAAATCAGCAGGCTTAAGAGACTGTACCTGCTGAGTTGTCTCACCAGCCCCTGATCAAACTTTCACTGGCTACTCCACAGTTATTGTAGGAGTGAGCCAGTATCCCAGCCCAGCTACCGCAGTGTGATGTTATTATTTATTTATTTATTTATTTATTTATTTATTTATTTATTCTCTTGAGAACTTCATACATGAGAATGCTGGATGGCTTCATTGATCTACTTCACTCATCTGGGAAGAGGAAATTACAACTGATGTGTTGGCTCCATCTAAATGGCATGTGGCCATGTCTACATTCTTAATTTTCTTAGTTACTCTTTGAAGTTTGGAGTTCTGGCCACGTGGGTGGTGCCACCAAAAGGAAGCAGACCCCAGCTGTCTAAGAAAGCTGGCTGCCCTTGGTTTTAGGAGCCAGCCACTCAGCGGCGCCCCTACAGGCACTCTGATTCTGCTGCTGCAGGGTCCAGTCTTGAGCTCCTGACATGGCTTCTCTCACTAATGGGAGGGAAGCTGTGAGGTAAACTAAACCGTTTCCTCCCCAGGTTGCATTTGGCTATTACGTTCATCACAGCAAGAGAAACCGAACTAAGGAAATGGCTGCAACATTTTCATCTCATCCACCCTTCCTTCCCCACTTCTCCACTCCCCAAATATGCCCTCTTCAGATTCATGGCTTCCTTCTCTGTAATTATCATTGTAATGCATGTATGATAAATCATTCCTATATAACCCAAGGAGTCTAATTTATGCTACTCATCTGTACCTGGGTGTAGGAACGACCAGCTGAGCACCGACCATTTGCCTCCTCCAGCAGCCTTGAGCCTCCCGTGACACTTCAGCCAGGAGGGCAGCCTGGAAAGCTCTTCCCCATCCACCCTGGAATGTTGGTGATGGTGGTCCTGTGCAGTTGACAGGTCATGGGTGTACCATGCCATTATGTCTAGAAGTCACTGCATGGCACCTGTCCTCCTGTCCTCTGCTCTCACAGTCCTACCCTCTTCTGAGATTTTCTCTGAGTCTCTTGTATGAGGGTACTGCTTTGTGTGGTCTCTTTGGAGGTGGGCAGTTCATAGTCACTAACTCTCTGCACTTTGGCCAGGTGTGGTTTTCTGTAATTAACTCCAGTTGGTGCTTTGATGATGGGCAAGAGCTGAGCTTACCGAGAAAGCTCAGGGGTTCAGCTCCTGGCTCCACATGGTGAAATATAATTATTTCAATTATAGCCCTCACATGTTATCTCTGAACATTCATGCAGAAACAGCTGGTGCTTTCATGTTTCCTGGGTGGAGAAGGGAGACAAGGATAACTAAATTTTTATTGTTCTGTGTTCTAATGTTCCTCTTTATTATAAGCCTTTGTGCAGAGTAAGCTATATTTGGCTCATAGACTCCAACCCATAAAACAGGAGGCAAAGGCAGAAAGAGACCAGCAAGTAACCCCAGGTAGGGGGATTTCAGACACATTGTATCCTTACTGACAGTCCCCCCAGTTGATCTCTTTACAGCTAAAATTTGATTCAATTGAAACAAATTTCAGTTGGGTTTCACAGTTAACACAGATGTTTATAAAACTTATAAAGTATTGAATGAAGTGGAATGTTCTTTGAAGATACGGAGTTAAATGCATCTAAAATTGCCGATCCCTCCCCACCCCCAGGTGAAGAGCCCTCACTGCTCTTGTAGAAGTTCCTTTGGCATCCATATAAAGTCTGCAACTCCATTTCCAGGGAGCTCTGATTCCCTCTCCTGTCCCCTCCAGGCCCCTGCACTGGTGTGCACGTACCTACAAACAGATACACACAGCTGTATAATTGAAAAATAAATAGAAGAAGCACTTTGCTTGTTGGAGACCAGTTCAAGGCACAGCCTGGTGACAGTACAAGTATGCATAACTTCTGAAATCCCCTGCAGCTGGCCTTGAACAAAGAAGGGTTTTACATTGCCAACCATAGCTACTAATGCAATCAGTGAACATGTTAATCTCTATTCATAATCTTGATGCATAGTTGTAACTGTTTGTAATTCATTCAATGGAACTGTGGCAGGATTCCTGTAGCTCAGTTTTTACAACCATTTCTAGGGAATATATGTATATATGTTTAAAATGGAAGTTTCTTGAAACCTATTTTTTATTTTTTATTTATTTCTGTATGTGTATGAATGTACTATATGCATGTAGGTTTGTGCACCCGTGTCGTGCAATGCCGAGGAGGTCAGAAGAGGGTGTCGGATTGCCCTGGAACTGGAGTTCTCCTAGAATTGGAGTTTCAGACGGTTCTCAGCCGCCATGTGGGTGCTGGGGATCGAACCCGGGTCCTCTGTAAGAGTGGTCGGCCCTCTTAACCACTAGGCCATCTCTCCAGCCCCTTGAAACCTATTTTTATAGGTTGCAGTGTGCAGGTAGTGGCTGAGAACAAGGCCTTGTGGAGTGAAGGAGAAAGTTTCCTGGTGCTGTGGATTGAGTCCTGCCTGATAGACGCTCTCCAGTATAAGGATAAGGGAAACATATTCTCAGACTCCTGTCTAACAGGCAACTGAGGCTTTATTAAGCACAATCCTTTAGTTAAAATGACATCATTATGAGTAAACTGATGACAGTCCTTTTCAAAGTTATGACAGCCTCATACCATATTTGGGTGGAAACCAGTGACCTCTAATCAGCACCATTCTCTCTCGCCTGAGAACCTTTCTTGCTTTGATTTTGGCTTAGCTTTTCTCTGCATTATCTTCATAGTCTTCTCTAATCTATATCCATAGGCTTCCCAAAGAAAGCGAGTCTCCCATGTTTCCTTAGTGGGACTCATTACCCAAAAGAAATAAACATTTACTGATAAGGTCTGCTAACTGGACATTTTAAAAGATGTTACATTTAGCAGCTTGCAAGGATGTTTAGCAGGCTTCCTTTCTTGTGATCAGTGTCCCCTTGCCCTGGTTTCCACTTCCTCACTTGCTAGGTCACCCCTCTCCCCACTCTTACCTTTGCTTTTCCCTTCACATAACTTTCCACCCAACCAACACTACTTTTCAGAGTAACTCTCAATTTTTCAAGTTTCCTCACAAAAAAATCCAACTCCTTCTTCTTTCGTAGGTAAAATAACCCATTGATTTATTTTTTAAACCATCTGAAAACCATAACTTCACATATTTTTATATCAAACTTACCTATCAATGCCTGATAAATACAATAATAAATGAAAAATCTCCACCAATAGGAATTCTATGTCAATAATAAAACAATATTTTATCAAAAACAGAGTGACTATCTTTTCATGTAAAAAAAGAAAGTAGAGAGGCTGGAGAAATAGTCTAGCGGTTAAGAGCGTTGACCACTCTTTCAGAAGACCCAAGTTCAATCCCCAGTACCCACATGGTGGCTGAGAACCAACCTTCTTTGGCTCTAGTTCCAGGGGAATCTGACACCCTCTTCTGACCTCCGCAGCATTGCACGACACAGGTACACAAACCTACATGCAGACAGTACATTCACACATACAAAAATTAATTAATTATTTAATTAGTTAATTAATTTAAAAAAGAAAGTAGAAGTTTAGAGAGATCAGTTAGCTTTGTGAAGTAACGTAGCTCAGAGGTGTCAGAATGTGTACACAGGTCATCATGCCCACTGCTCTGAACCCTTGGTTTTAAGTTTACTATTGTCATTGCTATTGTTTTACAGAAGCTGTATTTAATCCTACAGGGCCAAGATCAGTTTAGTGCAACACAGTAACAAGCATGATCACAGTATTATCACCTGAAATTCAAGAAAACTTCCAGGAAGACAGATTGGCAGGCCAACTGAGAGAGATAAGGAGGTCCTTGACATATAAACAAAAAATGGATGAAAGAAATAGTCCAATAAAGTAAGAAGAGTAAACACAGTAAACACAGTCTCTGTGCCAAATTCAAACACACAATGCCCATTTTCATGTGCATAGTCAGCATTAATATCTATTTTCTCAAATCCCAAATATCTGTTGTTATGATAAAACACTATAACCAAGGCAACTTAAGGATGGAAGAGTTTATTAGGTTTATAGTTCCAGAGAAGTAAGAGTCCATTGTGGAGGCTGGAGAGACTCCTTAGGGGTTAAGATCACTGGCTGTTCTTGCAGGACCTGGATTCCATTCCCAGCACCCAAATGGCATCTAACAACCATCTATAACTCCAGTTCTAGGGGATTCAATGCCCTCTTTTGACCTCCTCAAGCACTGCAGGGCAAGACATAAAATAAAAATAAAATATTTTTATTTTATGTGTATTGCATATATATATATATATGCAATACACATAAAATAAAAATAAAATATTTTTATTTTATGTGTATTGCATATATATATATATATGCAATACACATAAAATAAAAATAAAATAAAATATATATTTTTTAAAAAGAGTCCATTCTGGAGTGAGTCTTGGCAGCAAGAGTGGCCAGAGCAGAAAGCTGAGTGCTTGCATCTTCATTTAGGCACAGGAAGAAGCAGAGTGAAACTGGAAACAGACAAGGCTATCTCCTCTGAGTGCCCACCACAGTGATGTGTTCCCTTCAGCACAGCCACATTTCTTCAAGGTTCCATGACCCTCTCCAAACAGGGCACCAAGTGTCCAAGTACCTGAGCCTAAGGGGAACATCCTCATGCAATTTCTGTAGTACTTGCTTGAAAGGCTTAGAAATGCCTTTTACATTGTACACTATAACTGATCTTGAAAACACCAGCAATTTGGGCTCCGTTTTAAAGATCACCTACTTCCTGTGAAGTCAAAATATGTTTATACATATACTGTGATGTTAATCTTCATTATCAACTTGATTGTATTTAGAATGACCTAGGAGACTGGCCTCTGGGTGTCTGTAGAGTATCAGAGAGGATTAAGTAAGGGAGGAAGAGCCCCTCTGGATGTGGACAGCACCATCCCAAGTCCTGGGTTCTAAGACTATGAAAGGGGAAAAAGAGGGGTGGGAAGACATTGAGTATTTGCAAAACATCTGCATTGTACTGGGCTCTGTCAGTAATAAAGAGAGAGTGTGAAGTCTATATTAGGTCATGTACGAAGAATACCCAAATTCTACACCATTTTATGTAAGGCACATGAACAACTTTGAATTTTGGTATCCACAATGGTCCCTGGAACTAAAGCCCCCACACAAACTGCAAGTCAACTATATATTATATTATTTATGGTCAGAAAAAGCAATTTTTTACAAACTATTCAATCTGTATCTGATGTGAGGTTTAGTGTTAAAAAATGACAAAGATTTTCAAGAAAGTTTTCTGGGGTGAGAAATGCAATTACCAGTCAAAATGACCCTGAAGTGAAATGACACTTGTGAGTCAAAATTCCATTGCTTTGAATGATATCCGAAATAACACAATTCAAGGGAGGAAAGTTTTGGGGGTTCAGTTTCAGAGGTTTAAGTCCCTTGCTGCCTGTTTCCTTGGCTTTCAGTCCTGGGCTGCGGTAAAGGGGTCTCCCCTACAGTGTCAGAAAGGGACTAACCAGTCCCTCATTCTTCTCGTTCCGCTCCACCTGAGCCCAGCCTGGTGGATGGTGCTGACATGCACAGCAGATCTGAATTAACCAAGTTTCAAAATGCCCTGAAGGTGGTACCCGTGCACCTCACTAATTCCCCAGGTACTTTTTAAAAGCTTTTTTAAAATTTTATTTATTTATTTTCTATGTGTATGAATGTACTGTCTGCATGTATGTTTGTGCACCCGTGGCGTGCAACGCCGAGGAGGTCAGAAGAGGGTGTCGGATTCCCCTGGAACTGGAGTTCTCCTGGAATTGGAGTTACAGATGGCTCTCAGCTGCCATGTGGGTGCTGGGGATCGAACCCGGGTCCTCTGCAAGAGCAGTCGGCGCTCTTAACCGCTAGGCTATCTCTCCAGCCCCTCCCCAGGTATTTTTTAATCAAATCAATTTGACACTCAAGATTAGCCATCAGGGTATCTTTAGTTCCTGATTAACTTCATGATCCTATGTAAACTAAGTTTCACTATCCAGGGCTTACCTGGCACTCTGCTTGGCTGATTTATAAGCCTGTGGCAGTGCTGATGGTCAAAGCTGTATTGATTTGGTAATGCTGGGATGCTCTGTGGTTTCAACACGGCCACTGTGTACATGGCAGCCAGTGAGAAAGAGACTCTTCCAGAAGATGAAAACCTTGAAGACTGGCAGTTCTGTACTGTATACTCAGATGGAAATCCCAGAGGGGCCTGCTTAGCAACGGAATAATCACTCTTAATTTATATAAAGGCCTTTTCATTTCATGAGCTCATGGTGGTTCAGAAATGCCACCCCAGGTATCCTCGTGGTATTTATTAAGGAGACCCTGAAGGGAGCTATTAAAATGCTAAGTTGGTCTGGTTGTAGCAAATGGTAATCACAGGTAACTGAAGGGCAGAAGAAAACGATCTGAACGAGGGATGGTGTATTACTTCCCAAGGTGGGAACATTTGACAAGAGGATCTGACTCTGACATGGTTACTGCCACATCTGTGTTCTAAGGATATGATTAAACCAACTCTGAGTCAGGCCAGGCAACACAGCAGTGAGTTAATCTAACAGTTCCTCCAGGAAGCCCAATTTGTCCAGAAAAGAATCGCTGAGCAAAATTCCCTCAATAATTTCATCTTTTTCCTCTCTGTGTTTGCTGCCAGCAGACATAAAAATGTCTGAATAGCAAACAGATTTAAATAGGAGCTAAGGCTTCATGTTCATCTCAGTGTAGCTGTCACAGGAGCCACCCAGCAAGAATGCAAATGACTCAGATTAGAGCAGGCTTTCATTGATTTTATTGCTGCTTAGAAAGAGTCTGTGGTGTTAGTGCATGTGCATAGAGCACAGGATATCTGCAGATGCTGGCTGGAAAAGGCTTTTTCTTTATTTGTGTGTGTATGAGTGCATTTTTTTCCTGAGTAGACTACTAAAAAAATTCACAAGCTTTTCAAAGATTTTGATGAATTACAGAATTTAAGACCAAATGTTATGCAATAATGCAGTTGGGTAAAAAAGCACTGTGCAAACTCACCTCTCCTGGTGCAATTTGGAGTTAAGATAAAGATACAACTCAGCACATACTATGTGCTCTGTAAGTGATGTTCACAATTAAGAAAAAAATATAATCACCTAAAGTAACACTGTGGATTTCTTATTGCCACAAACCTTTGGAAGCAGCAAGCTGAGGCAGGGATGGAGGCTGTATACCTGGAAGAACTGAAAAGCCTGTCTTGTCCTGTTTCCTGTGATTATGGTGCTGAGCTGGGAGGAAGCGCTGAAGCATTGATACCCCTGATTATGGGCTGATTGCTGCTAGGCAGCTTAATGACTGTAAGGAAGAAGAACAGCTTTTCTCAAACCAGGCAGGTGTGAGCCTCCCAGAGACCTGCATATATTTTAAAGGCAAGAAGGAGGAAGCGTAACAGAAACTCATTATCGGCAGGGCCGAGACTCACTTGGTAATCAGGATGGCCACTTTGGAGGATGCAGCTTTTTAATACTGGGGAAAATCTCCAGAAAGCATGGACTTCATCATGTGGCTCTTATGGTCTCAGAGATTTACCAAGGATTACTGTAAAATAAAACTTTCAGAATAAAGAATGAATAAGAAAACTATAAATAATGCATTGATGATCTATACTTTATTGAAAATTAAAGATTAATTATTGTGGCATAGAATATTTGAAAATGGTTATATATTATATATATATATATACCATTTATATAATATAATAACCATATATATTTATATATATATATATATATATATATATATATATATATATATCTCCAAGGGGAAGCAATTAGAGATGTGAGTGCTTATAACTTTAAGTGTTAAAACTGTGAATATACGGCCCAGATAAGTCTCTAAGGATTGGAAGATAGTCCTCCTTCCTTTCCATCCCACCTCTCCATTCCAAAAAGACACAGGCAAGAGCTTGATCCAAAGAAGCATCCTTGGGGCACAGGTTTGTTGAATGACATTTCTTTTAGACTAACATGTAAGAGCTTCTGGATTGTCTAAAGTTTTAAATGTTGCTAAAGAATAAGTATAAATATTGCGTGTTTTCTGAAAGACAAATACTTCATATTTATTTCATAGGTATAATCTAATTTTAAAAGAAAAGGTCATAAAAGTATAGGAGGGCTATGGGAAGATCTTCAGGAGGGCAAGGGGGTTGGGCAGAGGGTAACAAGAGAGCACAGTGGAAGCAAATTTTATACATGCACACAAATCATTCAATGAAAACCACAGGTTATACAATCAATATAGGCTAGTAAAAAGGGAGGAAGGGAAAAACACAACAATAAATTTTATTTTTAAATGAGGAGAAAGACCTAAACCATGCTAGGAGGCAAATGGTGTTGAGGTTTGGTCCTTTACTGCAACACCTGAGGGCTCAGCTTTAATTTAAACAGCTGATCACTTTAAGGTATAATCACTGTGGCACTTTGAACCCAGTTCTTTTATTTCCAAATAAAGACATTTCTTTGTGGCCTCTCAGAGCATCTATACACATTCTCCTGCTCACAGTGAGCCCTCTGGAAGTAATATCACTGTTGGATTTAATGAGAGAATTTCCATCCATGTGTGATCATGAATATTAGGGCCACAGATGAATGTAACAACAAAACTGAAGGTGTACAGTAAGAAAGGAGGCACTTGCACACTGTCAGAGGAGACAAGGGTGACAGGAACAGAGAGCAAACAACCAGGGTACAGCTTGGGTGCACGTTAAGCCTCCCCAGAGTCTGAAGCTTCAAGGTCATATGCTGAGTTCACACTTCTTCCTTTGCCAAGAACCACTGGCATTGCCCTTGGGAAAAATGAATTCACTGAGTGAACACCCAAGTGATTCATTCAAGCCAGGAACTAGAAGCTTCTGTCCTCAAAGTGTCGGAAATAATCTTGTTCTATTTGGCTCATCAAAAGTGGAACTGGAAGTCGATATTAAGACATTAAGCCCTCAATTTCCGAATATCAGACTTAATTTAGATTCCATCCCCTCCCACAGATGCACTCTTGTAGTTGACTCTGACTGGACACAGTATATTTGTGAACAGAGACAGCTGTTCAGAAAAGATGGACAAGGGATGAGACTAGAGAGGAAATTGGGGTGCTGACATACAGTCAAGGTGACTGGAGCTTGCTCCCAGGACATTCCTGCAGGCAGTAACACACATTCTCCTGGGGGTGTGAGGAAGATACAGCTCATTGAACACTAAGCCCAGTGACTGATGCTGGTACAGAGTACAGGACACAGACCTCAGTCTCAAAAGACTCAGGGTAGCAACAAAAGAAACCTGAGGATGGAGGGGTGGACACTGCCAGACTATAGAGTTCTGACACGACTTCTTACATTTTGGGAGTTCCTGTTTCTGGGCATGTGTGTGTGTCTGAGTATATGTGTACCATATGTATGGGAGAGTCCATGGGAGCCAGAAGCAGGTGTAGGAGTTCCAGGTAGTTGTGGGCTGCCATACATGGGTGCTGGAAACTGACTCCTTCAGAAGAGTGATACATGCTATTATGCAGTAAGCCATCTCTCCAGACCCCCCCACCCAAACTTTTAATTTATGTATATACTGTTCATAACAAGCCAATTTTCATTACCAATACTTATATCCATATCATTTTTGTGGTGAGTACATTTCAAATTCAGCATTTTATGAAATTTTTAGTAAAAAGTCTTAAGCTATTAGCTAGCTACCTTGTGGGACAATGGAGCTCTTGATTAACAGTTTGATGGCCAATATATTTAGGGATGATTTAAAATTCTTTTCCTCCCATGGTGAGTTTAACTAAAGAAGCATTTCACGTTAATATACTTATCATGGATATTTCCCCCGAGAATAACTCTGATGTAATCGGCATGTGAAACGACTAACTTTGGAAGTACACACTTGCTGTTTATACATTCTGCATGTAAGCAGTAGGCTTGTGCTGCCAGCAGGATGACTCAGCCCGCACAGGAGAATGCTGAGGGATGCCGAGCTCACACTAGACCCTGGGAATCATGAGGATAGGAGGGGAGACACAACTGCACTTCCTTGTCCTTTGGCACCCTCCCCATGTGCACATGGCATGTGAGTGCCCACAAATGCACACATACAAAACAAGCAAATAAATAAATGCTGAAATTTAAGGAAAGAGAAATCCACCTGTGCTGTGAAGCTTTATTGGTATGAATTTGAAAGTATTTAGAAATTTAGAATTTGAAAGATTTAGAAAAGGATAATTTGTGTGAAATATCTAAAAAATGTATTTTGTACGTGTAATTGTTTTGAGGGAAAGCAGCTGAAACCACTGAAAAGCCAACTTTCTTCATATCCGATTTGCATATCCCTGCGAAGCAACAGAAGCAGCTCCAGCTAGAAGCTTCATGACAGAATTAGCACACTTTGAAGGATCCTGGATCAAGCCAGCTTCAGAAATGACCTTGGAAGAACCTGGCTGCAGACACTAGTGATGAAGATACTTCTTTTTAATGTATTCAGATACATTAAACTCTTTTCTAAAGAGTTCGTAGGGGCTGGAGTGATGCCTCAGCAGTCAAGAGCACTGGCTGCTCTTGCAGAGGACCCAGGTTTTGTTCCCAGCACCCACATGGTGGCTAACAACTGTCTGTAACATACATTCAGGCAGAAGATTCATATGAATAAAATATAAATAATTAATAAAAATTAAAGAACCTGTATCATAAGTGCTGAAGCTTAATTTAGAGTAAGTGTCCCATCCTAGCAGTTTGAACACACTTAAAGGTGATTATTATTATAGGACCAACAGGACCAAGTAATAAGTGGTGGGAAAACAGCCAGGAGAGCTGAAAAAGATTTAGCTTCTTTTATTTTTATTAGTCGTTCTATTTTCAAAAACCTGGATAACAAAAAAAGCTCATTCTTCTCTCTCTCTCTCTCTCTCTCTCTTCTCTCTCTCTCTCTCTCTCTCCTCTCTCTTCTCCCTCCCTCCCTCCCTCCCTCCCTCCCTCCCTCTTGAGACAAGGTCTGCCTTTAGTCCCAGCTGGCCTGGAACTCACTCTGTAGACAAGGATGGCCTTGAACTCAGAGATCTGCCTGTCTCTGTCTCCCAAGGACTAGGATTAAAGGAGTGCTCCACCATACCCAGCTTAAAGACAGTGCTGGAAATCAAACCCAGGTCCTCTGCAAGAGCAGTCAGCACTCTTAACCACTGAGCTATTTCTCTAGTCCCTCATATTTCCTCTTTTAAATTTTCTTCCTTACCCCTTTTTCTCCTTCAAAACGAGGGAGAATTCATACTTTAGTGATAAGAGTCAAATTTTTCTAGAAGATGAAATCAAAAGATACATATGGACACTTAATGGAAAAAGTTTAAACAATTCAATATTTAAATACTTTTAGAAGGTATTTTTTTTTCAAAAGACTTAATAACTTCACTGTCTTCACAAAAGTATAAAAGCACAGCTGCATCTAGTACTTGCCGAGGAGAGGCTGCTGCCTGCATCTTCAGGTTGGGTACACTTCTGCTTAATGCAGACAACAAACATTCTCTTTAGTTTTTAATTTCATCCTCTAAGAACTGTATGTTAAAACCTTAGAAATTTAAATGTGGAACAAATCACACAGAGTAAGTCAATGAATGATCTTTTCATTCACAAGGTATTTCTAGATGGCTGTCCATTTTTCCTCCTGTCTCCAGTTTTACATCCAGATGAAACCAAGTTTCATACTTCAAAGTGAATTAATTATAAGCAGCTTTCACAGTTTGATTCTGTGGATGAAATACATAAAAGATTTTCCCTGGGCTTGTGAGTGGGAGGTACCATTTTCTAGGCAGAGACTGCCAAAATTCTGATCAACATGTTCTTTGAAATTTTCAGTAATTCTACTAACCCTAAACTTAGTTTAGCTTCAGTTGTTTGAAAAACACTAATAAAGGCATAACTGTATGCAAGATTCCCTGTGATCCTGAGATCTGAGTTGCTGTGTGATTCTATTTTGGGGGAGACATGAACAGACGTTTACTCACCTAGATAGGGGAACTAAGGACAGAACAAACTTAGGACAGCTCCAAAACCCATCTTGGTGAATCATTGAGTTTTACTGGGGTTACTTAACAGGAATATGAATGAGAGTTTCCTTATAGAAGCAGAAATAAGTCGAAGACAACTGCATCATCAAAGCCCACTCCAGCATGGATGACAGCTTAGGAAAGAGAGACCTGCCCTGGGCTGCACAAATTGCAGGCAGCTCAATGGTTTGGAGTGTCCTTTCCAGGTAGCTCAGAAGTCAGTCTGGGCCCCTCAGGCAGATCTTCTCAGTTAGCTCTGATGCTTCCCCAGGCAGCAACACTTGAAGGTCTCTCAGCATACCAGAGGACTGAGGGCCCCAGTGAACCCTGTCAATTTGGGGAAATTCCTGGAGCTTTTGAGTCGTTTATTACAGGAGAGCAGAAAATGATGAATAAGGTAAAAGAAATTAGCCATAGTATGTAAAATATCAATAGCTTCAAAGGAGAAAGAGGTGAAGCTGAGGAGAAGGACTGGATGCAAGAATGGGGAAAATGGTTTATAGTCTGTTTTCTAAAGAGAGCAAAATCAGAGGCTAGCATAGCTAGGAAAGAGCCAGCCTGGGAGCATATGCAGAAAAAAGAGGAGCTACTAGCAGACTGATGGTAACAAGGAAGGGGGCCTGAAGATGAACCTTGGGGGGGTCCCTGTAGTCTGAGGGATCACACACAAGCCAAGAACAGCCAAAGTATAAAGAAAGTCATGTGGTTAACCTCCAAAGACCATGTATAAAACATGGTTTTATGGGGTGGCAAGATGACTCAGCAGGAAAAGGAGCTTGCTGCAAAGCCTGGTGACCTGACTTTGATCCCTGGAACCCACATGGTGGAAGAAGAGATGTAACTTAGAGATCTGCCAAGACTTCCTGAAGTACAGAGTTTCTTCACAGGCTTGGAAAAAAAAGTCCTTAAATCCTTTTGGGAAAACAAAAGACCCCAAATAGCCAAAACAACCCTGAGTGAAAAGAGCAATACAGGGGGGATCTCTATGTCCGACTTCAAACTATACTACAGGGCTATAGTCATAAAAACAGCCTGGTACTGGCACAGAAACAGACCTGTTGACCAATGGAACAAAACTGAAGATCCAAACTTGAACACATACAATTTGAGCCATCTCATATTTCACAAGGGGTCAAGAAGCCACAATGGAGAAAAGACAGCATCTTTAGCAAGTGGTGTTGGCAAAACTGGATCACCACTTGTAGAAGAATGAAATTAAACCCCTACCTCTCGCCCTGTACAAAATTCAACTCCAGATGGATTAAAGACCTCAACGTGAAACCCCAAACTCTGAAGGCCATAGAAGAGAAGGTCAGCAGCAGACTACAAGACATAGGCATAGGAAAAGACTTCCTAAATCAGACAGCAGCTGAGCAAGAATTAAGGTCAACAATTCACAAATGGGACCTCATTAAACTCAAAACCTTCTGTATATCAAAAGAAGCAATCAAAGAAGTGAAGAGAAATCCCACAGAGTGGGAGAAAACCTTCACTGCAGAAACATCTGACAAAGCATTGATTTCCAGAATGTATAAACTACTCAAAAAACAAAGAAGAAAGAAAACAAATGACCCACTCGATAGATGGAGCAAAGAGCTAAATAGAGACTTCACAAGTGAGGAAATAGAGATGGCTGAGAAACATGTTAAGAAGTGTTCAATATCACTAATCATTAAGGAAATACAAATCAAAACCACTTTAAGATATCATCATACTCCAATAAGACTGGCTAGGATCAAGGAAACAAATGATACCAAGTGCTGGAGAATTTGTGGGGAAAGGGGAACACTGATCCACTGCTGGTGGGAATGTAAACTCGTACAGCCACTATGGAAAGCAGTGTGGAGAACTCTTGGAAGACTTGGAATGAACTTACTACCCCACCCAGCAATACCACTCCTAGGCATGTACCCACAAGACTCACCCCACCTCAGAGATAATGCACAGCCATGTTTATTTCAGCTCTCTTCACACTAGCAAGGAGCTGGAACCAACCCAAATACCCCTCAACTGATGAGTGGATAGAAAAAAAGTGGTACATCTGCACAATGGAGTTCTATGCAGCAGTAAAGAAAGATGACATCATGAGCTTTGCAGGAAAATGGCTGGAGCTAGAAGACGTCATGCTGAGTGAAGTAACACAGTGCCAGGAAAACAAATGATGAATGGTATCCCTCATCTGTGGATGCTAGTGCCAATTACCTAGTTGCAAGTATTTCTTGTGGATGGCTCCTTGAACTTTTGTCCAAGCAGTTGGGAGTGACGCATACTGGAAGCAACAACAGCAACAACAACAACAACAACAACAACAGAAAGGACTGCATCAAAGAACTGACTGAAACAGTGAACTTCTGCTCAAAACAGTCAACTTCCACATGGAGAATATTGAGAAAGACTGAGAAAGAGATGAAAAGCATGTTTGGCAGAATGCATGAGCTCTGGTGGGGTGGGGGGTGGGGAACAGGGGTCTTAGATTTGATAATCTTTGTATACAAACATATATATACATATATGTTTGTATGATATATATTATTAATATATATATATATAATATATATATATATATATATGGTCTTTTCGAGACAGGGTCTCCCTGTAACCCCAGCTGTCCTGGAACTCACCTCTGTGACCCAGGCTGGCCTTGAACTCACAAAGATCCACCTGCCTCTGCCTCCCAAGCCAAAAGTTTTTAGCAAAAATCACAAAAATATAATTAAAAATAAAATAAAAAAAAGAAGAAGCGACTCTTCCAAGTTATCTTCTGAAAATTTTCAAGCACATCATGGTATGCAAGTCACACACATTCATGTGCACACATTTAATAAATAAATGTAAGATCTGTACCTTTAGTATGACAGTGATACTTGCTATCTTTTCCCCAAAATGATTGTTTCATTTGAAATGAGATTTACAGTTTTTATATAGGATTTCCCAGGGACAGAAATGAAAGGCTTAGAAGCACTTTTGCATAGCAGAAATGTCTGGGTGACCAACACATATTACACACACTTTTACTATTCCCTTATAGATTGATCAGTTGCAGTATGCATTAATTATAATATAGTATAAACTATATATATATATATATATATATGGAGTTTCAACATAGGAAACATTTCTATGTGTGTCCATTGATACTGGAAATCATCTGCTTTTTGTTTACAGAACATCATGTCTAGGGGGAAAGCTTACAAAAAACATAGAATAAACTGTGGACCTTAAATAAGCAATCTGCTTGCCCTTCTACCCGGGGCCCTCAGTTTACAGTAAATGATGGCTTTGAACAACTCTTGTCTGACAAAACTCAATAACCTTTAACTGGCTCTCATTCTTGAAGCCATTTGGCGGATTCCGTGACACACACAGCTCATTCTCAAGACGGAACTTCTATTTTCGGTGCCATAGATGAGTCATTTAACCTCCTTCCCCTTTAAATATAGGAATAAATTGTTCCTTGGCCTATTTCTCCCATAGCAACATCTATTGGTGAGATAATGTCTATAAAAGAAAATCAATGACCTACAAAATAGCAGCAAATGTTTTCCAAGCATCTTGCCCAAATTTTGACCCCAAAGCTTAAAATGAAGATGAACATGTACATTCATGACTTCTCCAAGATGGGGTGCACCTCCTGCCTGCAGAAGTGACCCCACTTTCTTAGATATACAGCAATTACCATGCTTGGTGTGTCTGTCTTGAGTTGGTGTCTGATGATTACCAACTGGTTTAGCAGTGTCTGTGTAGCACCAGGGAAATCTAAGAATTTGAGCAAAATGTCAAAGGCAGAAGACTAGAGACAGAAAACCCTGGGAATGATTGTCTTTCCTGTCCCCTTTTAGAGGTGCCATTTTTCTACAGAGGTCAGTGAGGTTAAAATCTGGGGTATGTTCTAGTGTTCTCTAGCAAATATAAACTCTCTTCAGATCCAGCCAAGGCCCGATGTCATGATGTAACTTTCTCCTGTTCACTCGACTCCCAAGACCAGCATCCTCTTACTTTGTCTCCTACTACAAACCTGGTCTTGTTTCTCTCGTTCATCTTTCACAGCACACATCAGCCCTGCTGTCTATTTCCATCAAACCCTTTGCCCTACAAATCCTGAAGTATGGCTTCTGGCCAGTTCCACTGCTATCCAGCTTTCCCACAGCATGTATCAATCACTCCTGTAACTAAGGAGCATCCCCAAAGTCGGGACTGGACCTTCATAACCAGGCCAGCAGCTGAGGGAGACTTTGGGAGCCAGGCTCTGGCACCTGTCAAGGTCCAGCCCGCCCCCATCCTGACTACACACCTTTGAGTGGAGTTCTGGCTTTCCCCATGCTTCCAGACCTCCCTTCCAAAATAATTATGGAAATAACAGCCTATGGTAGGCAACAGTGTAATTAAATGAAGTAGTTGGTACAAAGTGAAAAATCACTGCATCTGCTGCTACTATTACCTTTTGTCTGAGTCTCCTTTTATGTTATTTAAAAATTATTCCCTTTCCAGGAATCTTTCTTAGTGTTCTGTGGGCAGCAGGACACTTACTGATTGCTTGTTTTTCTCTATTCTTTTTTCTTACATACGTAGTATTAGAATCATAACTTTGAGATTACTAGTCTAAATACCCATCTTGTACACTGGGGTGTGAATATTATTAAGTAGATATAGGTTTATTTATGTAATGAGTTCTAGAAAAAAATGGATTCTTAGTGGACATGTGCTGAAGACATGGGAAGTTGGGGCAAAACTAGAGTTCCTGTTCTTTGTCATTACCCACAGAGATTAAGGAAGTGTTTCTCCTCTTTTGGGAAATAGAGTCCCTTTAGGAGACTTGAGGACAGATGGCTTCATTTCTTAAGTGTGATTTTTTTTCAAGGCACTTCTTCATGGACATGCAAAGCCATAGTAGTTCAGCAGAAGTTTTCAAATGATTTTCAGTAGTTATAGCTTGAGCTCATACACCACAACATCCAGGTATGTTTAATCACAGCATGAGTATCACACTTTCTGATAGATAAACTATTTGGAGCTTAAAGTGGTTGCTGTTATTCTGGCTTTACTGAAATGTGCTGAACAGACGGCCTATGAATGAGATGCTGAACATTAATTTTGAAATATGTGAACTGTCCAGGTGTGGTGGCACAAGCCTTTAGTCCTAGCACTTGGGAGGCAGAGGCAGGCAGATCTTTGTGAGTTCAAGCCCAGCCTGGTTTACAAAGTGAGTTCCAGGACAGCTGGGGCTACAGGGAGATCCTGTCTCGAAAAGACCAAAAAAGAAAAAAAAAGGAAATATGTGACCTAGAGCATTTTTCAATTATTCTCCATCAAGGTCTGTCATGTAGATATACATATTAGAATGCCATCATATTGATAATTCTATTTCTAATGGAGATTATTAAAATTTGATTATAAAACTATGAAAGGCAACAACATTTAATTCTTAGAATTAACATTGCTACAACTACTCCTGAAAGGAATTTCATACTGAGTATGTTTGCACTAACCTTGGAGGAATAACCCATGGCTGATGCCACAAGCTTACATCATCTACAGGTTAGGAGATGTTATAAGCCACAGTAAGACCCTGTCATATTTAACAGGAAAACTGTAATTCATGGATTAACATATAATCCAAACATATGTGTCTATACCAAAGTAACCTACCATAACTATTAGTGCTGTTTAAATACCTATATTTCTAATTGCTTGTGCTTCATTAGTAGGATCGAAAGGTTATTCCTGGACAAACTGTCAGCCCATGAAAGGAAACAGCCAGAATTGACCAGAGTCCAAGACAACAGCTCCAGAGAGAGTGCACTGTTTTGCTTCTCATCCACCTGTGCCCCTTTTCTAAGCCTAGGGAATAATCTGCAGAAGAGGGAGCGTGGTAGAATGTAAGGGTTGCGATTGGGGTGAATAGTGAAACTACAACAATGTAGTCTGGACACTGATTTGATCAACTTGATTGAACAAACAACCCCTCACCCCCCACTGGATGGTGGGGCTGTGGGGTTTGGGCACAACAGCCTGCAAATTGGTTTTGCATGAAGGATGCTTGTACTCATGGATTGTCACTTATAGCTAAAAAATGAAAAAAAAACTGAAAGATGCAGGACAGTTATGGCAGAATGCATGATCTGGGATGGGGTGGGGGTGGTGGGGAAGGGAAAGGGAAATATGCCTGAACTGAATTGGAAAATGATGTATGAAATGCACAAAGCATCAATAAAAAAAAGAAATAAAATAATTGCATCTCAGGTGATAATCAGAAAGTTTTATAAGTAGTCAGTCTTAAGGCATTTTGAAAATATTGAAATTGATTTTTAGTAACTTGACATTTGTCTTTAATGAGAAAGTTGAAGAAAGGGAAGGGGAGAGAGAAAATATAAAATTGTTTGCCTTTATAATTTGATTTCCAATCCAATGGGATGCTGTGCTGGATATCTTTAGTGTCAACTTGACACACCTGGGTTGAGGGAGCCTCAGTTGGGGAATTGGCTCCAGTAGATTGGCCTGTAGCCACATCTGTGGAGTATTCTCTTGATGGTCAAGCAGTGTGGGAGGGCCCAGCCCACCATGAGTGGTGCCACCCTGGGCAGGTTGTTGTGTACTGTATAAGAAGGTGGGCTGGGCATGAGCCAGGGAGCAAGCCAGTGGACAGCACTCCTCCATGGACTGTGCTTCAGCTACTACCTCCAGGTTCCTGCCCTGAGTTCCTGCCTTGGGCTCCCTAAGTGATGAACTGTGACCCAGGACATGTAAGCTGAATAAACCCTTTCCTCCCCAAGTTGGTGTCAGTCAGAGTGTTTTGTCACAGCAATGGAAGACAAACTAGAAGAGAAATTGGTACCAGGAGTGGGATATTGCTGTGACAGACCTGAACTTGGTGTTTTGGGGAAGGATTGTGGCGGCATTTGGAACTTTGGACTGGGAAGATCATTGAATGCCTAAAGATCATTACTGTGGAGCTTGGAGTTTTGCTGAAGGAATTGTAGAAGATGGAGGCCTGGCTTGTGAAGTTTCTAGTTTCAAAGGGGAGCAGAGATCATCAGGACTGTGGAATCTGTGGGTTCTGGTCAGCTGGGGCTGAAGAATCAGCTGTAAGTAACAAGAGACCAGAACCTGAAGTAAAATTTTTGTTGTACTGGGACAATTGATGCTGGTTAGCTGGGGCTGAAAAATCAGCTGTAAGTAACAAGAGACTAGCATCACTGTGGTGAAATCTTCTGGGAAGAATTTCTTCAGGGTCAGCACACAGAAGCTGTGATCCAGAAGGGGCCTGAGCCTCCATCTCGAGCCAGAAGCAGGACTTGGTAATGTGTAAGGGTCTCCTATATGGTTCTGGTGTTGAAATTTGAGGGGGTCACAGAGAGCAGCCAAGGCTTGGCACTGTGAGAGGTCAGGAAAGACCATTGGTGGAAGTGCACCTCAGTTGCAGTGAAGACCCCAGGATTGCAGGGGTCATGGAGAGAAGCTGAGGCTTTGCACCAGGAGAGGTCAGAAGAGACCATTGGTGAAGGTGCTGCCTCAGTTTCAGTGGCGACCCCAGCTTTTTGGAAATGCCAGGACCATGGGAGAGAAGCTGAGGCTTTGCACCAGGAGAGGTCAGAAGAGACCATTGGTGAAGGTGCTGCCTCAGTTTCAGTGGTGACCCCAGCTTTTTGGAAATGCCAGGACCATGGGACGACCACCAAGAGCAGCGGCAGGTGTGGAATGGAGTCTGCCTGGGCCTGCGAGATGAGCTGTGTGTGCCACAGATGGCCGAGTCGGAGAGGGGGAACTGCCGAAACCCTTTGGAGCCCAGAAGATCATGAGTGAATCCCAGGTGTCCAGCCTTGAGCTACTTTGCTGGACTTAGGTTTTGTTTGAGAGTGCCTGATTCTTCCTTTTGAAATAAGACAGTACTTGTTTTGGATTTTACAGCAGCCCACAGTTAAGAGACTTTTAATAGACTGGACTTTTAAGTGTTTGGACACTTTAAGGACTGTGGGGCTTTTAAGGTTGTACTGTCTTAAGTTGTGATTAGTGTTAACATCATACTTTGGGGCTAAGAACTGGAAAGGTGGTGATTTAATAGTGATGTGTTTTGTGTGTCAAGTTGACAAGGGGTCAATTGTGCTGGATATCTTTAGTGTCAACTTGACACTAAACACCTGGGTTGAGGGAGCCTCATTTTGGGAATTGGCTCCATTGGATTGGCCTGTGGCCACATCTGTGGAGTATTCTCTTGATAGTCGAGCAGTGTGGGAGGGCCCAGCCCACAAGAGTGGTGCCACCCTGGGCAGGTTGTTGTGTACTGTATAAGAAGGCGGGCTGGGCATGAGCCAGGGAGCAAGCCAGTGAACAGCATTCCTCCATGGCTTGTGCTTCAGCTACTACCTCCAGGTTCCTGCCCTGAGTTCCTGCCTTGGGCTCCCTAAGTGATGAACTGAGACCCAGGAGATGTAAGGTGAATAAACCCTTTCCTCCCCAAGTTGGTGTTGGTCAGAGTGTTTTGTCACAGCAATGGAAGACAAACTAGAGCAGATGCCAAGGGTTTTACATCTTAGGCTCCTCGATGCTTTCCTCCGTGTCAAAGCCAGATGCCCACATCTCTTTGACAATCTTCTGCAGTCACTTTTTTCCCATCAAAGCCAGAAAATGCTCTGTACTGCTGTGGACCCACATGTTTAGTTTGAGAACCCCATGTAACACAAGATTCTCTCAAATTCTACATCATTCCATCTTCAAAGACTGTTTAGTCAGTAAAATACCCTATGTACAGACTTCAGAGATCTGGACACAGACATTACTGGGGAAGTGTCAGATAGAAATTTTCTGTCTTTCTTCTTGTTGTAGTATTTTTAAATGATTCTGGGGACTCTTAAAAATATATATGTGGATGCGATCACACTAAAGAAATAAAATTATTTAATCTCTCCAGAGCATGGTTAGTCTTTGCCGAAACCATAAATATAAACTTGACTAAATGTAGATGGACTGTAAGCAATTTCAGTTGTTTTTATATTCTGACCTTTTATTTTAGCTTATTTTATGAGCAGTAATAAATTTTTATAAAATGATATTTTATAACTTCAATTCTTTTGTAGAGATTTCCCAAAGTAAAAGATACACATTTGAATATTTATAATAGAATAAGACTCATTCAATTTGAAAGCAAGCGTTCTTGAATTAATCTATAAATATGAAAATTTTTTACAAGTTTTCTAATACCTCAGAACACATTTGTGGTTCATTTTTCCCAACAGCTACTTTGTCATTGGTGTTACTTCTGACTCACTGTAGCCCATGATTCATAAAATCAGAAAAGCAAAGAGAAAATACAGCAGCTCTATTTGTTATTTTCCTGTTGCTGTGACACAACACCAGGACCAAAGGTGATTTAGGGAAGAAAGAATTTCTTTTGTATTGTGCTCCAGCAGCAATAGAGTCAATAGCAGTGAGGAGGCTTGGAGCAGAAGGCTGAGGGGAAGCATTTCCACCGAGACACAGGAAGCAGAGAGCAAACTTGAAGTGGGGCCAGGCTATGGATTCTCAACCCAGGCCCTGCAGAAAACACTCCCTCATTTTGCCCTGTGTGCAGGACATGGCTATTCCTGTTCATTCTCAACATGATATTGACATTCAAGATCTAACCTTAAGGGCATTTCTTTCCTTATCTTCCCCATCTAGGTGTCTGAACCCACCTGATAGGCTTCCAGAGTACTGTGGTTTCTTCAATCTTACAGCATGAAGAGCAAGAACATTTTGTTGCTTATTCAGGGCTTACAACTAACGTTAGAATCCCTCAATCTTAATCTTCCCAAAGCAAAAAATGAATATTCCATATTGAGGTGTTCATACTGAACCATGGTATTGACAGTATTATCCACAACACAGTGCTAACACATCACAGTTAGTATTTGTATACAAGATCTCATTTTGAGTCTACAGTTTTCAATTCTGTGCTATGTCAGCATATGTCCACTCATATTTTGCACTGTTGGTTACAAAATATCATTAGTTGTTTGGGGACCACTTAGTGCTCCATAAAATATAAAATTCACTGATAAAAGCAGTGTTCATGCTTTCTATGGACATATCCAGCTCTCCAAGTCACAAAAACATGGCTTGCACAGTTGTCTGATGAACCGCGACAGAATACTTTCAGTGAAGAACATGTTCCTCATCACACTATCCCCAGTAAACAAGGCTTCCCTCTGTTGATTCTGAAAGCTAGGGAGGCATATTGGTCAGTATTCAGCACTTCCTATAAAGGAAAGGATCCATTCATAATTGGGTAAATGTTCTCCTGAAATTTCAGCTCATCCTTGAGCCTGTGGCTCTTTCCCAGACTGTGATCAAAACTGAGTGAGTGGGTCAGAACATCACTCCAGTTAATTTAATCAATTAGCTCATACATGGATTGGGTGGCCACGTTACATATGGGTTAGTCATTTTCCATTTCTGAACTAATAATAAAATCTCTTTAGACAAATTTTGGAGACTGAATTTAGAAAAATTTGGAATGTCATGTTTCACCATGATTAGAGGTAGTTTCACAAGTCCATGTCCTTCATGTGCTCTGTAAGTCAGATGCCAGACCTTTGAAAGGGGCAGCATGAAAGATGAGAGGCTACTGACAAAAGCTGCTGAATTCTGCCAAGAGAGAAACAGCGTGGGTGTCTTTAGTTATGAACATAAAGGGAGCCTCTTGTGGAACATCACATTTTTGGAGTAAGGACACCATTGTGCTTGTTTGTTTACATAGCAGCAGTTTCTGATTGTTGTTACATTTAACACATCTATTAACAATGGAAATTGTGTGTTTCTAAAAGGAGAGAGGGCCCTAAGGGTCACTCTGCAAGGCCTCTGCATGTGTAATCAGGTAAGGGCAAGGGATTTTCAACATGGGTTCAGAAAAGGTTAGAGCCCTTCCCCTTTCCTGAAGTACTAGAGAATGAACACAGGACCTTGTGCCTGATAGGCAAACGTGTCCAATTAATCTATATCCCCAGCCCACACTTTCATTCTTAAAGTTAACATGTCCATGATATTAGTAGTCTGCTTATTTCCAAATTAATTCCTTTATTCTTCTCTGGTCATTGACTGAGTCCATAAAGTTTTAATGTTTTATAATTATATAATAATTCAATGCTTAAAAACCATTGTATGCATCAATAGACCAGAATGTTAGACCTGGAATTACTTTCTAAGCTGCTGCTAGTGTAAAAGACACACCATAAAATTATATATAAATGATTTCTTTTTCTTTTAAAGGGTAAGAGTATTTGCATAGTAATTTCTTTATACTATTGGATTTCCTATCCCTAAGGCCATAAAAGTTCTTATTGTTGTTAGTATGTGTTATAAAATCGCTCCCCTAAGGGACTTATAATCACGTTCCATTCTTAGTAGCAGCTACAGACTGGACCTCTCTGGTTTGCTAATGTCCTGTCAACTTGATCTTTATCACAGTTAACTAGTCTTGCTAATTATATTAATATATAGTGAGATATCATAAATGATTTTGTATTTATGTGTATTTTTTGGTCTTTTTGAGACAGGGTCTCCCTTTAGTCCCAGCTGTCCTGGAGCTCCCTCTGTAGACCAGGCAGACCTTGAACTCACAGAGATCCACCTATCTCTGCCTCCCGAGTGCCCAGCAAGAATATTTTATATATTGTGTGTTGAGAAGCTCAGGGTGTCTCTGATACTAAAGACTAAGACAACAGTATGAGAATTTTTGTGCAAATATTTTCTAATGGGTTTTGGAGCTGTCAGATCTATTGTTTGGTACAAGATGGATAAGAACATACAGTGTTTTTGTGAAATCAATAAATTCACATATTTCCAACATTAATAATTCAGCCAAAAGGACACAGGAGTCATGAAACAGGTTATGAAGATCATTATTTTTCATGGTAGATGAGGGAATTCAATGTTCTGGGTTTTGAAGTAGCAAGAACCATAAAAATAAAAAGTATATAAAAATGTAATTTTTAGTTAAAGTACAAGACCCTAAGCAAAGCTACATGACTGCAGAATGGCCATGTAACTGGATGTACAGTGAGATGCACAGACAATCATTGAACTGTACAGACAGACAATCACTGAGATGCACAGACAGATGCTCAGAGATACATAGACATTCACTGGGATGCATACACAAGTATCTACTGAGATGTATAGATAGACATCCATTGAGATGCACAGACAAATGTCTACTGAGATACATAGACAGATGTCCACTGAAATTCACAGACAGTTGTCTACTGAGATACATAGATAGATATTCACTGAGATGCATACATAAGTGTCCACCGAAATGTATAGACAGACATCCACTGAGGTACACAGGCAGATGATCTTTGAGATTCATAGAGTTGGGGACTTGCTGGTGTTTGAGTGCTGTCCTTAAATCCCCCATGTGACATTTCATCAGTGTGTTAACTGATATAAAATGGTTTTATTAAAATAAGTTAATAATTAACTTGGACCTGTTTGTTACCTAGATTAGTTCAATTTTTAGTCTAACAAAGGAAATGTTAGCTCTGTAACAAGAGAGTTTTCACTATTCTTTCCAAATTTATATATTTATTTCCATATTGTCCTTAAATCCCCCATGTGACATTTCATCAGTGTGTTAACTGATATAAAATGGTTTTATTAAAATAAGTTAATAATTAACTTGGACCTGTTTGTTACCTAGATTAGTTCAATTTTTAGTCTAACAAAGGAAATGTTAGCTCTGTAACAAGAGAGTTTTCACTATTCTTTCCAAATTTATATATGTATTTCCATATATATATTTGGTTAGATGCTGAATCAAAGTGGAGAGAGTAGATTCTAACTTTTTTTCATGAAATTAAGAGATAGTTTTGTGTGTGTGTGTGTGTGGGTTTTTTTTTTTTTTTTTGGTCTTTTCGAGACAAGGTCTCCCTGTAGCCCCAGCTGTCCTGGAACTCAATCTGTAGACCAGGCTGGCCTTGAACTCACAAAGATCCACCTGCCTCTGCCTCCCAAGTGCTAGGATTAAAGGCGTGTGCCACCATGCCCGGCCAGTTTTGTGTTTTTACCATTAATTGTCATATAAAATACTAGGCTTTTTATGTTAGCTTTTTAAAAATATCATCAAATATTTCCTGAGAGTTTTTATTACAAATGTGCAATTATTTGTTCATTTTCCCCTGCTATTGAGATGATCGTGTTGTTTTCTGGTCTATCTCATGTAGTATGTTAGTCTCCTAAAACTGTTACAATATGTGACAACAGTCGAGTAGATCAGCACAGTAAGTTTGTCTTTCTTCAGTGCTGGTGGTCATGCATCGGTGTGGGTGTTCTTAGGTCCCTCTTTCTTCTGGTGGTTTGTGGGCTGAGTCTTTCTGCCTTCTGGAGCTTCTCCTATTGCTCTGCTCTTAGGTCCCAATCTTGTCTGTGCTTCTGTCTACCCAGCTCTTCCATTAAGCTCTCTGTGTCTAAATCTCCTTCTGTCATTGCATTAATACCAGTTACTGAATTTGGACTCATCCTAAATCCAGGTAAACTATTTTTAGATCCTTTGCTAATTATCACAGACACTATTCCCAAAGTAGGTTCTTGGTGAACATGCATAACCCACGAGAAAATAGTTTCAACTCATGGGAAATATATTGACTAACTTTTAATCATTCATTCACTCTGGTATTCTCTATTTATTTAAATATAAATAGATTCCATTAGAAAAACTGTGTGTGTCTATGTTTATGAGGGCTGTCAGCCACCTGGTTTGGGGTTCCTGTTTCATCTTGTTTGTATATTGGTATGAATCAGAAACTGAATGGAGGAAGGAAGAGTCCAACTCCTAGGTTTGCTAAACTGGTCTAGGCACTGAATTGTGCTTTAACCTTTTTGACCCTCTGTTTCTTTAAAAACTGGACTCAGCTGTGTCAGGTGTGACTATAGGCACCTTTGCCCAAGGGATACATTGGTCTTGATCCAAGGATAGCTAAAGTCTTGCTTTTGTTTCTTTTCTGCATTTTAGGTGTTTCTACTGATTGTTCCCTGTTTTCAGTACAGTGGCCGACAGCCACACATCTCCCTGCCCTTTAGAAGCTGAGAACTTTGAAAAGTATGTAACAAAGGCCTTGCTTTCCATGGTTGGAGTTGCACAGGCCATGCTCACACATGCATCAGCTACTCGTCACTCCCCAACCCAATAAGGCTGAAGGTCTTTCTGTGTAGCCATTTCCTGAGTGCTCTGCTCTGGAACTCCATTTGTGCTGGCTATAAGGTTCTCAGCTCTGTCTCCTCATGGAAGCAAAATTGCTGATCAGGTTGACTTTCCATGAACAAGATCCAGGTAAATAATTTAAGGCTAACCAAAAATCAGGTGGTTATGGGGCCTTCTTTGACCAGACTTCCTGGTTCTGTATCACGTGACAGTGTCTAAGTCATAAGTCATTGTGTAGACTGTGAAGGTAAAGTACAAAGCAGGTGTTGGCCTTGGGCCAGTCATCTAACCCCTCTTTATGCACAACAGAAGTGGAAGTAGTGTTCAGCTGCCTGAATCATGTTGTAACAAACACAGACCACTAGCCTTTTATTCTGCTCCCTTAGCACCTGGCATTTATTTAATTCATGACTTATTAAATTGTATTTTTGGATGATATTTTTATTCCCTAGATATTTTCCTTGAGATGTTTTATTTACTTTGACACTTGGCTCAGTAGTTCACATTGTGAAATGAGAATGAAATAAATAAATGAACAAATAAATCTTTTTCAGTTGCTGAGAAGTGGGCTCTGGGACCCCAAGGTAAAGCACAGAGAAAGAAAACAGAACAAGCAGCAAAGGAACCAACAGAGACTCGGTGTTTCCTGGGATGATTCTGAAAAGAGCATGCTGGAAAGCAAAACAAAGCTAAGGCAGTAATCTAAGTTCTTTTGTAGGGGAAAAGAGGCCACAATTGTAGTTTGATCTCAAACACAGATACATTTATCTCAACTGAAAGATTATTTCCACAAACAATAATCTAAACATCCTAGAAATAACACTGGGGCATTGGATTCTATCTAAACCTGCAGTTTAGAAAATAGATCTAAAGGAACTTGGTTGATATCTGATCATTACATCAATAGATTGATTTATAATCCTAAAATAGGAAAAGGAACAAAGATTGCCATTCCCTATGTGGGAAGCAGAGACCCTCCACTCCATAATATGAGCCCTGGAGAGTCAAAGTAGCCAAATGAGGCCTTTTATTTATGGCTTTGCTAAGTTAGGATTCTGCCCAGCAGGGCAGGCATGCTGACTAAGCATGGAGAACAATTTTTATAACCCTAATGCAGGTTCCTTCCTTCTCCAAAGTGGCAGTTTTCCAGAGGTAATTTTACATGTCACCTGGGTCTCCTCCTTCCTTATGCCAATTACATTCGTACATTTTTTTTTTATTTTATTTTTTTTTATTTCGGTATGTGTATCAATGTACTGTCTGCATGCAAGTTTGTGCACCCGTGTCGTGCAATGCCGCGGAGGTCAGAAGAGGGTCTCGGATTCCCCTGGAACTGGAGTTCTCCTGGAACTGGAGNTTTTTTTGGTCTTTTCGAGACAGGGTCTCCCTGTAGCCCCAGCTGTCCAGGAACTCACTCTGTAGACCAGGCTGGCATTGAACTCACAAAGATCTGCCTGCATCTGCCTCCCGAGTGCTAGGATTAAAGGCGTGCGCCACCATGTCCGGCTTACATGGTGTTTTCTGATTTCAGTTCTTCCCTCAATGTTTCCTTTCATATGTGTTGAAAAGCATCTGTTGCCAACTTCCTAGACCAAGTTGGTTTTGGTCAGTGTTTACTACAGCAATAGAAAGTACCTAGGACAACATATTTTCAGCCTGATAGTGAGTTTATATCCTGGCAACAGCAAAACTGACAAAGAGGGTGATTAAATACTAGCTGGATTTTTCCTTCTAAAATTAATGAAAGATGATTGCAATCTAGCTGAGATAGTCCTGAGGATTTTCAAAACTTGCCTGTGTTTTTTACCTAAGTACAGACTAGAAAATAGCATCCAATTTTTTAAAGGCTTAGTAATTAGCTTTGGTGAGTTCTTCTGTGACATTCACCTGAGAAAAAATATTTGGCGATTGACTATTCAAACTGTTAGAAACATTGTTAGTCAAATGGAAATTAGTAAGTCATTGTGATTAAAATGTTGGACCCTAGTGAAAGAAATCAGGTGAAATTATACTAAAACTTTGATTTAATCAAACCCAAAATTCAACAACACAAAGACAACCAATCTTTACACTAAAATAAGGATTCATTCAAAATCATAATTTGAGAGGAATAAAATGTAACTCTATGCTGCTCCCTCAGCACCGTGTGTCTACAAATGACAGGAAAACTGTACATATAGTAAGTAGTTACAAATCCAGATGCATGGATGCCTGTCAGAGTATGCTGTCATCTGAGTGGTCCTTTATACATGTGTGGCCGACATCCACATGCTATTTGTTGTTCTTCTCTCCTTGGCTTTCTTCCAAGATTGTCCCCTGCCTGCAGGCTGACAGTCTCTAGGCTTAGCTCTGGCAAGGAGAGAGGAGGGACCACCAGGGATTTTACCCAATGAAATAGAAAGATAAATGAAAAGATATACAGACAGACATACAGACAGACATACAGACATACAGACACAGACTCAGAGAAAGCCCGAGGGAATAGACTCCACTTTAATGTTGGAACCCAAGGCTTTTATACTAACCCAAGCATGGGCCAGGACATACATAGAGATAGACATACAGATATACAGACGTGGACTCAGAGAAAGCCCAAGGGAATAGACTCCACTTTAGTGTTGGAACTCAAGGCTTTTATACCCAGGCATAGGCCAGGTCACATACACACAATTGGGGGCTGGGGTAGGTAATTGGGACAAGGGAACCTCAGGCTAAAATCCAGATCAAAGTTCTTTCTTGAGAGATCAAAGGATAGTCCAGACTTTCACCTGTGAGAAACAGCAGGGGTCAAGGTTGTCAAGTAACTGCTTTTAAGTGCTTCTGCCAAAAGAATACCCACATCCCCTCATTTTTACTTATTAAAAAAGCTCAGTTTTCACAAACTGTTGACATCTGTTGGTGAATACCCCAGAATAGTGTAGCCCAACTAGGCTCCCCGCTAGGAACAACAGAACCTAAGTGTTCATACAGTGGGCATCTTGGCTCCTACCAGGGACAGTAGAGTTCCTGTCTGCTTATACAGAAAACTGGAGGTGTGACATCTTTACTCAATACATCAAAGGAAAATGCTGACAGAGTCTGGAATTTGCAAAAAATAGGTGAGGCAGGAAAAGAATGCCTACCCCAACCTCACAAAGAGGTCCCAGGGCAAAGTTTTGCAGCTTCATACCTCAAGCCAAGCAAAATCCCAACCCTACAGTCCCTCCTTTGTTTATTATTTAAAATGGAGCAAAGTTATTACTGAGTACCAGGGGATCTTTAGGGATGGCTAGACATTGGGCTAAAGACAATTGAGCTGTGACCCCAAACTGGTTTTTGACAAACTGGAAAGCCGACCTCCTGAGGTGGGAATTGGTTTTAACAAAAGGGATTTTTCTGGTGGTCTTGGGGAACTTGGGTTGCAGGTAACACGGCTTTTGTTGAAAGATAACATATTCTCTTAATCATAAAGGCATGCAGGCATCCTTTGCTCTTCCTCTGAATCCAGAGGCAGCAAAAAGCCATAGGCCAGTTGCTGTGACTCTTAAGTGCATTCACACCTATGATTTAAACACAGAAACTGGTCCCAGTTTCTTTGCAAACCAACCGTAAAGGATGCAGAGACCCACTGAGCATGCAACTTTGCCCTTAGGTGATTGAGCTCTAAAAGAAGACAAAGTAAAAGTAATATCTTTTCTCCCATTACAACATACAGGTATGTGAATGACCTAGTCTCTCAACATTGCTTGTCCTACACATGAAGACATACAGATATGCAAATGACATTGTCTCTAAAAATAACATTGCTTGTCCTACACATAAAATCATGCAAAAACATATAGGTATGTAAATGACATTTCTTCTAAGAGTAACATTCCTTATCTTATACATGAAAACATACAGATATTACTTAATACCCCTTTTAACATAGATAGTGTTTTTTTTCTTGTACCCCCAGAGTCCCAAACTTGGCTGGAGAGATCTGTACATGCCTCTACAAAGTTCAGTCACAATTGTTTCCTGTAGTTTTTTTTTTTTTTTTTTTT
>VZQC01002539.1:512114-541676 GCA_009823505.1 Rhizomys pruinosus
TTGTATGTGTATGAATGTATTGTCTGCATGCAGGTCTGTGCACCCGTGTCGTGCAATGCCGCGGAGGTCAGAAGAGGGTCTCGGATTCCCCTGGAACTGGAGTTCTCCTGGAATTGGAGTTACAGACGGTTCTTAGCCGCCATGTGGGCGCTGGGGATCGAACCCGGGTCCTCTGTAAGAGCGTCGGTGCTCTTAACCGCTAGGCTATCTCTCCAGCCCACCTGCAAATTTCATGACTTCATCTTTCCTTACCACTGAGAACTCTTTAAGTGTGCCACATTTTTCCAATGTATTCATCACTTGAGGGTCATTTAGGTTGTTTCCATTTCTTAGTACTGTGAAAAGAGCAGTAGCAAACGTGGGTGTCCAGGTGTCTATACAGTAGGATGCATCCTTTGTGTATTCCAAGAAGTGGTAAAACTGGATCATAAGGTTTTTGTAATGGTGGAGGCTATTACAGAGTTTCACCACTAGTTGTACATAGAGATGCAGACAGATGTCTGAGAGATGTGCAGCCCTAACTGACACAACCATTATACCTAAGGCTCATAGAATATAGCTGAACGGGGTAGAGGGAATACTAATACATACATCACTCAACTTTCACCAGAGAAGCTTCCTGGTATAACAGGGTGACATGCACACAGAATGTCACTATTGGACAGGTTTTAGAGAATAAGACTACAGAAGAGTGTCCCTGGATAGGACTCCTATATGAAATTTCACCCACCTTCAGCTCCAGAACCATTGTGGAAGAGGGTCAGGAAGATTGTAAGATCCAGGGTTGTTGCATGAACATAGGAAACTGAGGCTTTCAGGCCTCTGAAAACTTGATAATATGAACTTGTAGCAATGGTGCCAGCATGCACAGGACCCATGCTGACTCCATCAAACAAAACCTGGCATGGAACTGGGGAAATGGGCCACAGACCTCAACCTTAGCTGAACATTGCCAACTGATTACTGCTTGGTGAGGAAGAGTTGATCTTCTTTAAGGAAAGGAGCCTAGAGAGGCTGACTAGACTCCAGTGGATGAACTTAGGGACATGTGGGCACAAACGCTTGACCAGATAGGACTTAAAGTATATGACAAATTGCACGGGATGTAGTGGCAGGATAGGGAATGCAGATGGGGAGGACACCTAAGTTTGACTAAGCTCTATTATATGAAATGTACAAAAATTAATGAAAAACAGAGAATAGACTTGCCAGATTTCCATTTGCTCCTTTTCCTGTGCCTGTTGAAAGATATGACTGCTCGGCCTTCTGCTCCAACCTCCTCCCTCCTTCTGCCATGCCTCCCACAGCATTATGGACTCTCATCTCTGGAACTATAAGCTCAAATGAAGAAACTCTTCCTTCTCTAAGTTGCTGTGGCCATGGGGTCTTATCACAACAATTGAAAGTAACTAATATAAGGCTTGTAGGAGAGAGGGGAGATGTAGCACCTGGGTTCCAACTAATAAGGGAAACCAGTCCAGCCATTAGTTGCCTTCTATCTTAGTTTATATAAAACAATGGGTTTTTTAAAATTTATTTATATATATTTTTATCAAATCTAGACCCGTGTCCCCCCATCCTCCCACCCCACCAGAGCTCATGCATTCTGCCAAACATCTTTTCATCTCTTTCTCAATCTTTCTCAATATTCATCTGGAAGTTGACTGTTTTGAGCAGAAGCTAGCTGTTTCAGTCAGTTCTTTGATGCAGTCCTTTCTGTTGTTGCTGTTGTTGTTTCCAATATGCATCACTCCCAACTGCTTTGGACAAAATCTCAAGGGGCCATGCACAANGAGGTCAGAAGAGGGTGCCGGATTCCCCTGGAACTGGAGTTCTCCTGGAATTGGAGTTTCAGACGGCTCTCGGCCGCCATGTGGGTGCTGGGGATCGAACCCGGGTCCTCTGAAAGAGCATCAGCGCTCCTAACCATTAGGCCGTCTCTCCAGCCCGAGATTTTATATCTCTTAATGTAAGGAAGTTTTTAAGCTGTCCTTTGGAGGGCATTACATTAATTATACCTTATTTTAGGTACCACATACATACCCATACAGGAACTGATGTCCTGAGGCCCATCATTGATGAAGAGATGAAATGCTGTCTTTTAAAACTAAATTATCTTGTAGATAAAAAAGGATGTTATAGATAACATCTGTACATGTTACAGATATAAGGACATTGACTATATATTAATGTCAAGGCTGTTACCTGGAAATTTAGTATGGATTAGAATTCAAAGTAAATTGTAGTTTACATAAATTTAAGTGTGACCAATTCTAAACAACATAAGAAATTTAGTTTACTACTATTCAATGTGTGAATAGATTTTGAACACAAGTAAAAATAAGTTAGAGGAATTTTAATTAAACATACATTGTGATTTTTAAGTGACCTGATTAAGACTGGATCCTGTGGAAATAAGGTTTATACATATATAATTTTAACCTTTATGAATATTACAATTTTAGATGTATAACTTTAAGGTATAAATTTTGTAGAATGGGTTTTACAGATCTTACTGGGCGCTGGTGGGTTACCTCCAGTAGATGACAGTACACAGTTAATAAAACTTTGAACTACTGGGCTGGAGAGATGGCCTAGCGGCTAAGAGTGCCAACTGCTCTTACAGAGGACCCGGGTTCAATCCCCAGCACCCACATGACGGCCAAGAACCGTCTGAAACTCCAGTTCCAGGGGAATCCGACACCCTCTTTTGACCTCCACGGCATTGCACGACACGGGTGCACACACTTGCATGCAGACAGTACATTCATACACATACATAAATAAATAAAATTAAAAAAAAAACTTTGAACTACTATCTGTGTGCATTTATTTTTACCTGTTACAAATCAATTTATTAGCCATTTAAATATATTGGCTAACCTGAGTTAGGGAAAAATCAATTTAGGTTTTAGAGTTAGTCTTTTCTAAATCTATGTAAACAGAAAAACCACATAAAATAATTTTTAACCAAAACCTAAAAATGGCAAATAGTTGTATAGAATCCTTAACTGATTGATTTTGAAATGTCTAGGACTTATTAATTGATCAGTTGTGCACAACTTGTTTAAAGTTGTTTTTGGGTACTCATGTATTAGACTTAGAGGAGCATCCTATCGATTCTGAATGGCCATTATGAAATATTATCTCGAGATAAAAATTAATGTGCAAGGAAAAGTACACTTACCTCAATTCTGAACAGTTATCATGAGAAAGAACACAGTAAATTTTAAAGGTACATTTTCTCTGTATATATTTTTTGAAAAACCTGAAATAAGAAAACCTGGAATCATACTATGTTCTGCAACAGACGTGAAGCTCTCTGGGAAACGTAGTGTTTTGGTCTGGAAGAAAAGGAAATGAAAAGTGCCTGTGACAGGAAGTTGTCATGACTGCGACAGACCCAAGGATTTCTGGGAAATGTACTTCTGTGCTTGAAACTGCCGAACATTGCTTTTTCTTTCCTGAGAAATGATTTTGGTTATAAATTTTTGCAGCTCTGAGTTGGAGCCACGTTAACGGAAAGGAAAGTGGCCGAGGATGAGAGGGAAGGACAGGGTTGCAGCACAGGCTGAGTGAGCGGCACTGCATGTGTGGTGGAAGTGCGGGGCTGAACAGTCTGCGTCTGCACTCATCTGAGTACGTATGCAGCCTCATGTGGACCCTGCTGCCCTCCAGCCCAGTGCTCAGGGTCTTCCAAGTGCCTGGGGCGTGCCGCAGGCCCCTTTGTTAGCCCAGACTGTGGCTGAGCTGCTGCCACAGCTGCTTGGTTTTTTTTTTTTTTTTTTTTTTTTTGGTCTTTTGGAGACAGGGTCTCCCTGTAGCCCCAGCTGTCCTGGAACTCACTCTGTAGACTAGGCTGACCTTGAACTCACAAAGATCTACCTGCCTCTGCCTCCGGAGTACTTGGATTAAAGGCGTATGCCACCACGCCTGTCTCATGCTTGGTTTTTGATTGGCGTGACTGGTTATTACCCATGATAAAGAAAGATAGGAAATGCTAGTGGTTAGGGAAAGAGACAGTTTAAAGACTAATCTAATGGGAAGAGGGAATCCACAGAGATGTGCCAAGCTGGCAGTATAGAGGAGACAGACTGAAAGCAGATTCAGAGACTAATCTCTAGTCGGATTCCATGGAGATGGACCACAGCTGGTCATGAGCTCCCCTAATCTTGCATCAGGGGGGTATCTCCCTGAGTTCACAGTAAATCCGTCTGAGATTTTCCCCTTGCATAGGGGGAAAATAAGGGCTAAAAGAGACTTTTTCCTCTTCTGTCTTTAGTTGAATTCGAAGCCCCACATTCTGGGCACCATCTGTCGGAGTTTACCATTGTCTGGTAATTGTCCCTGGGCTCTGTCAGCTCATATCCCTTTCCTCATGAGGTACTTTCTTCTTTACAGAGTCCAGCTAGCATGGCCACTATGTCTGTGAGGGTGGCACTGTCCAGTGGGGCCTGGCCAATCCCCAGTGGCACCCAATAGTCAACAATTTTCTTAGGGTTAATTAAAAGTCATTAGTTCCAATTATGTCCATCAATAAAAGTCATTTTCACAGTTCACTGTTCTTTTTATAAGTAAAGAAGGATGTTTATACAGGTGGTCACAGATGATGGAGCAGTCATGGGTGGGAGGCATAGCACAGGATAGCATGATGTCATCTCAGGTCTCTTTAGAGATAGGTTGGACCATTGATTGATTTTTCTCCCTTAGAATTTGGATAGTATCCTCCAGAACTTTGAGAGCTAGTCTTCAGGAAGGAGGCGTTCAGGCCAGTTCCAGCTCCATTGCTCAAAGTCCTGTGTATAAATCATGTCCTGTCTTCATCAGTGGGGTTTTACTTCAAGTTCTGGGAGGTAATTAAGGGCTTTGACAATAGTCTGTTCAGATGTTGTATGTGTTTTTTTGTTGTTGTTGCTTTGTTTTTTGTCTTTTTTTTTTGAGATGGGGTCTCCCTGTAGCCCCAACTGTCTTGGAACTCACTCAGTAGACCAGACTGGCCTTGAACTCACAAAGATCCTCCTGACTCTGCCTCCCAGTTGCTAGGATTAAAGGCGTGCAACACCACACCCGGCTTGTATGTGTATTTTTTTTTTATTTATTTCTGTATGTGTATGAATGTACTGGCTGCATGCAGGTCTGTGCACCCGTGTCGTGCAATGCCACGGAGGTCAGAAGAGGGTCTCGGATTCCCCTGGAACTGGAGTTCTCCTGGAATTGGAGTTTCAGATGGTTCTCGGCTGCCATGTGGGTGCTGGGGATCGAACCTGGGTCCTCTGTAAGAGTGGTCGGCGCTCTTAACCGCTAGGCCATCTCTCCAGCCCATTGTATGTGTATTTTAAAGGGAGGCTTTGATCTAATGCATTTTCCTTTGACTTTTCATACCACAAAAGCTTTATTTATCTCTCCCCTCTCTGTCTAATTTCATTTCCTGTGCCCAGTGTAAGCACCCTCAGTTTCCTCCCTTTAATACCTGTTGCCTATTTGACCCACTCTCTTGGGTTGCTTCTTCCCCTTTATCCCCAGGCTTCTTTATGTCCTTCCCTCCTCCCTTCCTAGTTCAATGCTCAGATTTCTCCCATTTTGTCCTTGGCAACATCTGTTTCTCACAATCCTCCCCCCCAACACACACACCCCTTAGGCTCTTTCTTTCCATTTACCTCCTTGATTCCATTCCATTTTCCTGGCTCCTGCTGTTACATCAGGATATGTACTCAATTATAAATGAATAGTGCTAAGATCCACAAATGAAGGAGAACTTAAGTCATTTGTTTTTCTGAGTCTGTGTTACTTCACTCAGTATAACGTTTTCTAGTTCCATCCTTTTACCTGCAAATTTCATGACTTCATCTTTCCTTACCACTGAGAACTCTTTAAGTGTGCCACATTTTTCCAACGTATTCATCACTTGAGGGTCATTTAGGTTGTTTCCATTTCTTAGTACTGTGAAAAGAGCAGTAGCAAACGTGGATGTCCAGGTGTCTATACAGTAGGATGCATCCTTTGTGTATTCCAAGAAGTGGTAAAACTGGATCATAAGGTTTTTGTAATGGTGGAGGCTATTACAGAGTTTCACCACTAGTTGTACATAGAGATGCAGACAGATGTCTGAGAGATGTGCAGCCCTAACTGACACAACCATTATACCTAAGGCTCATAGAATATAGCTGAACGGGGTAGAGGGAATACTAATACATACATCACTCAACTTTCACCAGAGAAGCTTCCTGGTATAACAGGGTGACATGCACACAGAATGTCACTATTGGACAGGTTTTAGAGAATAAGACTACAGAAGAGTGTCCCTGGATAGGACTCCTATATGAAATATCACCCACCTCCAGCTCCAGAACCATTGTGGAAGAGGGTCAGGAAGATTGTAAGATCCAGGGTTGTTGCATGAACATAGGAAACTGAGGCTTTCAGGCCTCTGAAAACTTGATAATATGAACTTGTAGCAATGGTGCCAGCATGCACAGGACCCATGCTGACTCCATCAAACAAAACCTGGCATGGAACTGGGGAAATGGGCCACAGACCTCAACCTTAGCTGAACATTGCCAACTGATTACTGCTTGGTGAGGGAGAGTTGATCTTCTTTAAGGAAAGGAGCCTAGAGAGGCTGACTAGACTCCAGTGGATGAACTTAGGGACATGTGGGCACAAACGCTTGACCAGATAGGACTTAAAGTATATGACAAATTGCACGGGATGTAGTGGCAGGGATAGGGAATGCAGATGGGGAGGACACCTAAGTTTGACTAAGCTCTATTATATGAAATGTACAAAAATTAATGAAAAACAGAGACTAGACTTGCCAGATTTCCATTTGCTCCTTTTCCTGTGCCTGTTGAAAGATATGACTGCTCGGCCTTCTGCTCCAACCTCCTCCCTCCTTCTGCCATGCCTCCCACAGCATTACGGACTCTCATCTCTGGAACTATAAGCTCAAATGAAGAAACTCTTCCTTCTCTAAGTTGCTGTGGCCATGGGGTCTTATCACAACAATTGAAAGTAACTAATATAAGGCTTGTAGGAGAGAGGGGAGATGTAGCACCTGGGTTCCAACTAATAAGGGAAACCAGTCCAGCCATTAGTTGCCTTCTATCTTAGTTTATATAAAACAATGGGTTTTTTAAAATTTATTTATATATATTTTTATCAAATCTAGACCCGTGTCCCCCCATCCTCCCACCCCACCAGAGCTCATGCATTCTGCCAAACATCTTTTCGTCTCTTTCTCAATCTTTCTCAATATTCATCTGGAAGTTGACTGTTTTGAGCAGAAGCTCGCTGTTTCAGTCAGTTCTTTGATGCAGTCCTTTCTGTTGTTGCTGTTGTTGTTTCCAATATGCATCACTCCCAACTGCTTTGGACAAAATCTCAAGGGGCCATGCACAATAAATACAACTAAGTAATTGGCACTAGCAACCACAGATGAGGGATACCATTCATCGTTTGTTTTTCTGGGACTATGTTACTTCACTCAGCATGATGTCCTCTAGCTCCAGCCATTTTCCTGCAAAGCTCTCCATTGTATATAGATGTACTACATTTTCTCTATCCACTCATCGGTTCAGGGGCATTTGGGTTGGTTCCAGCTCCTTGCTATTGTGAAGAGAGCTGAAATAAATATGGCCGTGCATGTATCTCTGCAGTGGGGTGAGTCTTGAGGGTACATGCCTAGGAGTAGTATGGCTGGGTCGGGTGGCAAGTTCATTCCAAGTCTTCCAAGGGTTCTCCACACTGCTTTCCATAGTGGCTGCACAAGTTTACATTCCCACCAGCAGCGGATGAGTGTTCCCCTTTCCCCACAACTTCTCCAGCACTTGGTATCATTTGTTTTCTTCATGCTAAAAACAACGGGTTTTGATGAAACTCATTTTAAGTATATTTTTCGAGAAGATGGTGGGAGTGGAAACTAGGAGGAATAATTTAAAAATTTCAAAGTATAAGTTGTTTTTAAAAGATTTGAAATAAGGGGGCTGGAGAAATGGCTCAGTGGTTAAAAGCAATGACTTCTCTTGCAGAGGAGCCAGGTTTGATTCCCAGCACTCACATGGCTGCTAAGAACCATCTTTAACTCCAGTTCCAGGGGAATCCAACACCCTCTTCTGACCTCTGCAGCATTGCACGACATGGGTGCACCTACTTACAAGCAGACAGTACACTCATACACATAAAATAATAAAAAAATTGAAATAAAATGTGGCAGCAGTGGACACTCCCTGTGCCCATCCACCAAAGCCCATCTGTGTTATGCAGGCAGCCTGCTGACAGCCAACCTCGGCAGGCACCATCCAATGCTAGGACCATAGAGAGGAACTGTGTGCATGGATAGAAAGTCAGCCAGCGGCACACACCACCTGTGCTGGTGGGGACTGGTGCACAGGCCAAAGTATTCAAACTCCCACATCCCCAACCCTCCCCTCCCCTGCTCAAGCTACTAATACTGAGGTGGAAAGTGTAAACTGCTGGTGCTGTGGTTTAAAGCTGTTGGGAGGATACAGTAGTGTCAGTGATTGGAGGCTGTATAGGCAAAACTGAAGAAGAAACCAACAGGAAGCAAACTGAGTAACCAACCAATCCTCCATAGCAGCATTTGAGATTAGCAACAGAAAGCAAACAAATAAACAAAGGGGGAAAACAACAACAACAACGACAATAACAACAAAAATACACATGCCAAAAACACAACGGAAAAAGAACAATATGGGAAAAGAGCAAAATAAACCCCCACCGAACCCAACCACTTCTGTAGAAGATCCCAACAACAAGTTCTTTCTGGAAGGAAACCAAGATACCAACCTTGAAGAAAAATTGTAGACATATTCAAAGACTATAAAGAACAAATCAGAGACCTAAAGGGAGAGAACAAAAAACTCATGAAGGAACTAGAAGGAAAGAATGATAAACTCCAGAAAGAACTAAAAGGAGAGATTGATAAACTCAGAAAAAAAGTAGAGGAAGAGAAATACAAACTCCAAAAAGAGCTAGAGGAAGAGAAATACAAACCCCGAAAAGAACTAGAGGGAGAGAATGACAAACTCCAGAAGGAAGTGGAAACATTGAAAAGATCTCAGGCTGAAAGGAAAAAAGAAACTGACGAGCAAAGCAAGGAGCTACAAGAAAAGAATGAAAAGCTCCAAAAGGAAGTGGAAACACTGAAGTAATTACAGGAAGAAACAAAAAAAGGAAATTGAACATTATCCAATCAGCAGGAAAGGATGGGTAAAAGCCTTAGAAGCAGAAGCAGAACAAAGAATATCAGACCTACAGGATAACACAGTGCAGCTAGAAACCTCAAGTAAAGATTATGAAAAATTAAAAAAAAAAAACACGAGTGGAACAACCAGGAAATGTGGGACATCATGAAAAGACCAAACCTCTGCATTATAGGGATAGAGGAAGGAGAAGAATCCCAAGAGAATGGTATTGATCAGATCTTCAACAGAATAATAGAAGAAAACTTCCCCAAACTGAAAAAAGACAAACCCATAGAAATACAAGAAGCACATAGAACCCCAAATAGACAAGATCCGAAAAGAAATTCCCCACACCATATCATAGTTAAAACACTAGATGCTCAAAACAAGGACAAAATACTGAAAGCCACAAGAGAAAAACAACAAGTTACATTCAAGGGGAAGCCCATCATAATCACACCTGACTTCTCAGTACAAACCATGAAAGCCAGAAGAACATGGACCAATGTATTCCCAGTACTAAATGACTTTAGATGCCAACTCAGATTATTATACCCAGCAAAAATGTCAATCATAGGTGGAGGAGAAAGAAAAATCTTTCAGGACATAAACAAAATGAAAGAACACATGTCAAAAAAACCAACACTTCAGAAAATACTTGAAGCAATTCAAAGAACAGAGGAAAGGAGAAACTATCCTTAAGCAATCCAAGAGAAAAATTACCAAAAGCATAACAGAGTAAATAAATACCTTGACCAAGAATGCAAACAAAATATAAGTTGAAAGGAAACAACACACATCTCTCAATAATAACCTTAAATATTAGTGGTCTAAACTCTTCAATCAAAAGACATAGACTGGGAGAATGGATTAGGAAACAGAATTGATCTGGGCAGAATTGATTCTGCCTCCAAGAAACCCATCTCACCCTCAAGGACAGACAGCACCTTAGAGTGAAAGTATGGAAAAAAATATTCCAAGCAAATGGTACCAAAAAGCAAGCAGGAGTGGCTGTTCTAATATCAGCACAAAATAGACCTCAGAGTAAAATTAATCAGAAAAGACAAAGAAGGCCATTATATCCTTATCAATGGAACGATTAACCAAGAAGATCTCACAATTTTATATATTTATGCACCAAACTCTAGTGCACCGAACTTTATAAACACAATCCTTCAGGGCCTCAAAACACAGATTAATACCAGTATGCTAATAGTGGGGGACTTCAGTACCTCACTGAGCCACCTGGATAGATCAACTGGACAAAAAATAAACAGAGAGACATCAGAACTGAACAACACAATACACCAAATGGACCTTACAGATATCTACAGAATATTCCATCCAAACACCAGAGAATACACTTTCTTTAGACTCAGCACCCCATGGAACATTCTCCAAAATTGACCATGTATTGGAACACAAAAGAAACTTCATCAAATACAAAAGGATTGAAATTATTCCATGCATTCTATCAGACCATAGTGCAATAAAGCTCAATATTAACACCAGGGATGTTCTAGTTTCTCTTCCATTGCTGTGACAAAACACTCTGACCAACACCAACTTGGGGAGGAAAGGGTTTATTCAGCTTACATCTCCTGGGTGACATTTCATCACTTAGGGAGCGCAAGGCAGGAACTCAGGTCAGGAACATGGAAGATAGGAGCTGAAGCACAGGCCATGGAGGACTGCTGTTCACTGGCTTGCTTCCCTGGCTCATGCCCAGCCTGCTTTCTTATATGCTACACAACAACCTACCCAGGGTGGCACTACTCATTGTGGGCTGGGCCCTCCCACACTGCATGATGATCAAGACAATACTCCACAGAGGTGACCACAGGCCAATCCAATGGAGACAATTCCCAAATTGAGGCTCCCTCAACCCAGCTGTGTCAAGTTGACACTAAAACTATCCAGCACAAGGGTAAGCCCTACTAACTATAAAAACGCATGGAACCTAAACAACACAATACTGAACAATGAGTGGGCCAGAGAAGAAATAAAGAATGAAATAAAAGCATTCCTGGAACTAAATGAAAATGAAAATACAACAGAACAAAACCTGTGGGATACATTAAAGTCAGTCCTAAGAGGGAAAGTTATAGCCCTAAGTGCCCACATTAAAAAAAAAAAAAAACAGAAAGAGAACAAGTAAACTATCTAACTCTGCAGCTAAGAACACTTGAAGGACAACAACAAATGAATCCTAAACCCAACAGACAGGAAGAAATAACAAAAATCAGAGCAGAAATCAATGAAATAGAAACAAAGAAAACAATACAAAAATCAATGAATCCAACAGCTGGTTCTTTGAAAAGATAAACAAAATAGACAGACTTCTAGCCCAGTTAACCAAAAGAAAGAGCAACTCCAAATCAATAGCATTTTCAATGAAAGGGGAAACATCTCAACAGATAAAGAAAAGATCCAGACAATCATAGGAGAATATTTCAAAAACCTATACTCTACTAAATTTGAAAACCTAAGAGAAATAGATGAATATCTGAAATTCTGGGATTCTCCAAAGCTTAACCAAGAAGAGATTGACAGCTTAAACAGACCCATAACACTTGAGGAAATTGAAGATGTATTAAAAAGCCTCTCAACTAAAAAAACCCAGGCCCAGATAGCTTAACAGCAGAATTCTATAAAACATTTAAAGAGGTCTTACAACCATTACTACGCAAACTTTTCAGAAGGATACAGACAGAAGGAAATATCCCAATTTGGGCTGTGGGCAAACTGCTGCCAGACTATCAAAATATCCCAGTTGCTGCTTAAGTCTTTATTTTCCTCTGGTGCTACATTTTTTATAGCAATGCTTTCTTCAAGGCTTCTACTAGAATGGCCTGTTAAGCTCTGCTTATAGAAGTCAACAGCTTTTTCTAGCCCAAAGTTCCAAAGTCTTCCACATTTCTCCAAACATCCACATGGTCAGGTTCTTCACAGCCAACAGCCCACTCTCTGGTACCAAATAACTGTATTAGCCACTTTTCTGTTGCTCTGATAAAACCACCATGAGCAAGGGAACTTTAAAAGGAAGAGTTTATTTGAGCTTATGATTGAAGGTTCCAGGGAATCAGAGTCCATTGTGGCGGGAAGCATGGTGGCCGGGGCTGGAGCAGCAAGCCGAGGGTCACAATGAGCACAGGAAGCAGAGAGACTGGAGACTGCAAGGCTTGTTAAACTCCCTAAGCCTTCCCCCAGTGATGTACTTCCTCCAGCATGGCCACACCTTCTAAAACCTCCAAGAACAGTGCCACCAACTGGACACAAAATGTCTGAATACTTAAAGACTATGGGGGACACTCATTCAAACCACCACATACATCAATAAAAATTATTAATTAAAAAGAGTAAATGAACTTAGACTTAGCAAAAAAAAAAAAAAAAAGAAACAAAATGTGTTCCTGTGCAGTTAATCTTTAATTCTCCATTTTATGCATTAACATTTTAATAATAATAGTATAATTATGGACTCTATTTGTTGTAATGTAGGAACTGTCCCAAGAGACATTAATATCCAACACCTGAGTAAAAGAAAGAAATTTTTAGATACATAAGGCAGATTATGTTTAGTCTGACTTGTATTTTAAAAAGCTCTACAAGCAGAAGAGAAATAAATCTGAAAAAGTGTTAGCATATCTGAGCCAATGTAAAAAGACAAAAGAATTTATGTAAGTTATTTTTGTTTCCCAAAGTTCAATAGGAAAAATATCTGGGGTTTGGCTATTCTCAAGATGATGATACCTGCTGATTATCAGTCAGGGTAGAACTGTATAATTTGTTGGTTTGTAGTTGTGATAATTGACAAGACTGCAAGGCAAGATGATGATTTTTCTCTGGAGCTCCAGTGATTATGTACAGGATTCAATGCTTTGAGTAAAAACAGGGTGAGTGGTCATTGAAGGAAGTTTTAAACAGAGATAAATATTGATAGCTATAGAGTGGGAGTAGGCTAGTAGATTGAAAAGTTAAGGAAGGAATTACTGGAAAGCAGAAGTGAAAGCTATTGAGAATCCCACATTCCAGATTTATGTAATGGGTTCTTTTCTTGATGTATTATTTTTATCTGAAAGAAATCGTTAGTGCACCAGCATTGGGATATCTATTTATGGAAGATATTGTTTGTATAGGAAGAAATGAAATTACACATGGAAATGAAAGGAAGATTGCCCTAAAATATCATCGAAAATTATTTGTTATTTTTCTGTAATCTGTAAAAGAAAGTTGAAGTGATTTGGAGATATGGAAGGGTAAATATTAAGAGCTTGTCCAATAATTGGATGGATTTATACAAGTGCTATTAAATAAGTTTAATTAATTCTTAATTTGGGTTAAAACATGTTTCATTTGGCTGCGTTGGGGGAGAAATAAATATTCTAAAAAATTTTAAGTGGGATTTAATTGTCTAGTCTTTGCTGCAAGGCATAATGGGGTTCTAAAATAAATATGTAAATTTAATTGTATATGAATAGGTTGCTTCTATTTTAAATTTAGTTTCTAGCTTTAATTCTATAACAGAGGACTTAGAGAGGTGGCAGGATGTGGTGGAACAAATTTAAATGAGACATTTCCTTTAAGAGAAGCAAAAATATGAGAATTGGGAATTCTGACAGTAGGTCGAAGTCAATTGGAACCTGGAAAGCTGTTGAGAAGGATTTAATATTATCTTTTTATAAACAGACAGTTGCATTTGGGGGCTTAATGAAAGATCAGTGATTGTATATCTCAAATAGTTAAACACTTATGAAGATTTCTTCTCCTGCTAGCTATAAATAAAGTTTTTGATGAAGTTTATAAATCCCTCAAAACAATTAGATTTATGTCATTAGTAAAGACTAGATAGCTATCAATATAATGAAATATGTAAGTATTAGGAAATTTTTTCCTAAAAAGTATATTGCATTATATACCCAATATTGACACAAGATGCAGCTATTGATTATGCCTTGAGCAAAAAATGTTACATGTCTGATCTTCCAAAAGGCAATATTTTACTATGGCAGGACAGTGAAATTCAGTTATGGCATTAAACATTTTAAAAACTCAGCTATGGGAATGGAGAAATGGCTCAGTTGTTAAAAGAAGGAGCTGGTCTTGCAGAGAAACTAGGTTCACATTCCAGGACCCATGTGGCAGCTAACAATGTCCACAACTCCAGTTCCAGGGGATCTGAAGCTCTCTTCTGATCTCAGAGAACTCTTCATGACATAGGTTCAATTACCCACATGGAGACAGTGCACTCATAAAAATAAAATTTATACTGTTAGCCAGGCATGGTGTTGCACACCTTTAATCCTAGTACTCAGGAGGCAGATGCAGGTGGATCTTTGTGAATTCAAGGGCAGCCTGGTCTACAGAACAAGTTCCAGGACAGCTGGGTCTACAGGGAGACCCTGTCTCGCAAAGACCCCCCAAATTTATACTGTTGTAATTTGCTTGCAAATTAATTAATAATTAATTGGTCTTTTTGAGACAGGGTCTCCCTGTAGCACTAGCTGTCCTGGAATTCACTCTGTAGACCAGGATGGCTTTGAACTCACAAAGATCCACCTGCCTCTGCCTCCCAAGTGCTAGGATTAAAGGTGTGCACCACCATGCCCGGCTAAAATATTTTATTTTTAACTCCATTGATTTAAATAGAGGTTTGTTTGATTTTTTATTTTATACATTTTAAGATTTTATATCATCTTTAAATATTGCATTTTACTTGTCTAGAATATCTTATTAATGCTTTCATATCATACAAAAAGTACCCATTTCTTCTCAGTAGAATCTAGAAACATCCAGCCGTCTTAAAAAAAATTTTTTTTTATGTATATGAATGTATTGTCTGCATGTAGGTTGGTACACCCGTGTCATGCAACGCTGTGGAGGTCAGAAGAGATTGTCAGATTCCCCGGGAACTGGGGAAGGGTTCTTAGCCACCATGTGGGTGCTGGGAATTGAACCCTCTGGGGTCCTCTGCAAGAGCAATCGGTGCTCTTAACCATTGAGTCATCTCTCCAGCCCCACATCCAGCCATCTTAATCTTCATACTAAATCCTTTACTAAAAATATTTTTCTTCTTACATCGTTCTAACATTTTCTTAATATTTATCTTCATACCATGAGACATAAATAACTCTAATAAATACTTGCACCACCTGTTGTGACAACATTTTTCATGCTTATCCTCATACATTTCTGCTGACTAATATTTGATATCACAAAAATGAATAATAAAGCCAATTGTGCTAAGCAGCTAAAAATAAACCATAGTCAATAACATTTGGTCAAGCAAAAAATTTTATAGTCCAATTTGAATGACCTAAGAGTAAATCCAAATGTGCTTAAAGAAGCTCCCAGGTGTAAAAGTCAACATTAGAAATTAAGTTAAAGCTGTAATTTTCTTTGATTAGCTGAAAATAAACCATAGTAAGTTTTTGACTAATATAATCTAATTTAGTATCATGTGAACAAACAAATCTGTTTTATAGTCCAACTTAATTAATCTAAGGTTAAACTAGCATATTTTAAGATGGGTTCCACATAATTTGTAGTGATAGAGCTTCTTTTAAAAACATTTTATTGTGCTTTTGTGTATTTCATAGATCTTTATCAGATTTAGACTTCTCCCCCATCCATACCTCCCCCAGCAACACACTCCTTGGGTTTCATGCATTACTCCTGTGGAACCTCAACACCAAAGGCTCATGGAACCTAGTACAACAGTAGAGTAGAAAGAATACTAATACATCCCTCAACTCTCATCAGCAAAACTTCTTCATAAAACAGAGTGCAATGCACTAAGAGGGCCACAACCCATCAAGTTTTAGAAAATAAGAGACTGCAGAGTACATGTCCCTGGATTAGATTCCTATATTAAAACTCACCCACCCATGGCTCAGGGACTATTGCAGAAGAGGGCGCAGAGAGGTTGTAAGAGTCAGGTTCAGTGGAAGCCAAGTCTTTCAGGCATCTGAGAACTTACTCATATGAACTTGCAACATTGGGGGTCTTTTGGAGACAAGGTCTCCATGTAGCCTCAGCTTATCTAAATCTCTTATGTACATCAGGATGGCCTAGATCTCACAGGCTGCCTCTGCCTCCCAAGAGCTGGAACTGAAGGCATTCCCACGTGTACCACCAGGTCTGGCAATTTTAAATACTTTTTATTATATTTAAAGTGATAAGGAAATTCTCTATTATCTTTGGGCTATGCAGGTACCTGGCTTTCTTAAACTAACTGAGAAGCCTAAGGGTGGATTCTCTAAGTTTCTGAGAATTTTTAAATTTTACTACTTCTAAAGGAATAGTAAATTCTCTATTTCCTCAGGGCTAAACAGTCATCTGGCTTTCCTCTTATCCTTTCCAAGGACTGGAAAACTTAAGGGTGTTTCCCCTCCTGTTGCTGAAGGAGTATGATTGACAAGCTAAGGACACTCTTAACTGCCTTGTGTGCTAAATTATTAAAATCTGCTTGAGTTCTTTTGATATATATTTTATAATTTGTAGGCAAACATGGTAACACACAGGTTGAGTTTCTGTTTGAAGAAGGCAGCATTATGACACCAAGAAGACAGTGGAAGAGTTTATAGATCTCAGAGAGAGACAGGCTTGGAATTTCGGGGCAGAAAGCCCTGGCTGTGTTCAAGCTGGCAAAACCAAACTGATACAGAGCTTCTAGCTAGTCTATTCCATTACCTTTGGCCCAGGAAAGGGTCTCCTTGGAAAGCAAGATAATTAGACAGAGGTGGAAGGTTCAGGAAACTAAGAGATTTCCATAGTGAAAGTGGAAAAATGAGAAAGAAAGTGGAAGTCTGAGCATAGTACTTACAGTTCCAACCTGATAAAGGATGAGAGGGGTCTATAGTTTTCTTTCTTATTTGTGTCTTTGCCTGGTTTTGGTATTAGAGTGATGCTGGCTTCCTAGAAAGAATTTTGGAGATTTCCCTCTGTATTCTTCAGAGCAGTTTGACTAGTAATGGTTGTAAGATCTCTTTGAATATTTTATAGAATTCTGCTGTGAAACCATCTGGACCTGGGCTTTTTTATAGTTGGGAGGCTTTTTATTACATTTTCAATTTCCTGAAGAATTATGGGTCTGTTTAATCTGTCAATCTCTTCTTCATTAAGCTTTGGTGAATCCTAGGATTTCAAATATTCATCCATTTATCTTAGGTTTTTAAATTTAATAGAGTAAAATTTTTTGATGTATTCTTTTATGATTAGACCTTTTCTTTATCTGTGTGATGTTTCCCCTTTCATCACGAATGCTATTGATTTGGGGTTGCTCTTTTCTTTCTTTCTTTCTTTCTTTCTTTCTTTCATTCTTTCATTCTTTCTAGAGTTGCTCTTTCTTTCTTTTGGTTAACTAGGCTAGAAGTCTGTCTATCTTGTTTATCTTTTTAAAGAAACAGCTTTTGGATTCATTGATTTTTTTGTATTGTTTTCTTTGATTCTATTTCATTGATTTCTGCTCTGATTTTTGTTATTTCTTCCTGTCTGTTGGGTTTAGGTTTCATTTGTTATTGTCTCTCAAGTGTTTTTAGCTGCAGTGTTAGATCATTTATTTGTTCTCTTTCTGTTTTTAAAAATTTTTAACTTATTTTTTATGTGTATGAATGTACTGTCTGCATGTAGGTTTGTGCACCTGTGTCATGCAATGCCGCAGAGGTCAGAAGAGGGAGTCAGATTCCCCTGGAACTAGAGTTAAAGATGGTTCTCAGTCTCCATGTGGGTGCTGGCCATTGAACCTGGGTCCTCTGCAAGAGCAGTATGCACTCTTAATCTCTAGGCCATCTTTCCAGCCCATTTTCTTTAATGTGGGCACTTAGGGCTATAAATTTCCTTCTTAGGACTGCTTTTAATGTATCCCACAGGTTTTGTTGTGTTGTATTGTCATTTTCATTTAGTTCCATGAATGCTTTTATTTCATTCTTTATTTCTTCCCTGACCCACTCATTATTCAGGATTATGTTGTTTAGGCTCCATTTGTTCTTGTAGTTAGTAGGGCTTATCCTGGTGTTAATATTGAGCTTTATTGCACCGTGGTCTGATAAAATGCATGGAATAATTTCAATCCTTTTGTATTTGTTGAGATTTATTTTGTGTCCCAGTATGTGGTTGATTTTGGAGAATGTTCCTTGGGGCACTGAGTAGAAAGTATATTCTTTGGTGTTCGAGTAGACTATTCTGTAGATATCTGTGAGGTCCATTTGGTGTGTTGTATTGTTCAGTTCTGATATCTCTCTGTTTATTTTTTGTCCAGTTGACCTATCCAAGGCACTCAGTGGGGTATTGAAGTCACCCATTATTAGTGTGCTGGAATTAATCTGTGTCTTGAGGTCCTGAAAGATTGTATTTACAAAGTTTGGTGCACCAGAGTTTGATGCACAAACATTTAAGATTGTGAAATCTTCCTGGCTAATTGTTCCCTTCGTAAGGATATAATGGCCCTCTTTATCTTTCCTTGATTAATTTTACTGTGAGATCTATTTCATCTGATATTAGAAAAGCAACTCATGCTTGCTTTTTGATACCATTTGCTTGGAATATTTTTTTTTTATATCCTTTCACTCTAAGGTGGTATCTGTCCTTGAAGGTGAGATTGTATTCTTGTATACATGGATTCTGTATCCTAATCCATTCTCCCAGTCTATGCCTTTTGATTGGTGAGTTTAGAGCAGTAATATTTAAGGTTATTGTTGATAGATGTGTGTTGTTTCCTTTCAAAAATGTTTCCTTGCCAAAAATGTTTAATGGAGGAAAGATAGCATCTTCAGCAAATGGTGTTGGCAAAACTGGATCACCATTTGTAGAACAAAATTAAACCCCTACATCTCACCCTGTACAAAAATAAACTCCAAGTGGATCAAAGATCTCAACCTGAAACCTGAAACCCTGAAGGTGATAGAAAAAGTTGGCAGCAATGTACAAGACATAGGTGTAGGAAAATACTTTTTTAAATCTGATAGCAGCTGCACAGGAAATAAGGTCAACAGTCGACAAATGGGACCTCATCAAACTCAAAAAGCTTCCATACACCTAAAGAAACAATGAAGGAAGTGAAGAGAAAACCCACAGAGTGGGAGGAAACCTTCATCTGTGATACATCTGACAGAACATTAATATCCAGAATATATAAACTACTCAAACAAAGAAGCAAGAAAACAAATGACTCACTCAAAAGATGGAGCTGAACAGAGACTTCACCAGTGAGGGAGTAAAGATGGCTGAAAACATCTTAAAAAGTATTCAACATCATTAATAATTAAGGAAATGCAAATTAAGACCACTTTAAGATATTATGTCACTCCAGTAAGACTGGCCAAGATAAGGAAAACAAAAGACATCAAATGCTGTAGAGGTTGTGGGGAAAGGGGAACCACTCATCCACTGCTGGTGGGAATGTAAACTCGTACAACCACTGTGGAAAGCAGTGTGGAGAATCCTTAAAAGACTCAAAATGAGCCTACCACCTGATCCAGCCATAACCCTCCTGTGTATATACCCACAAGACTCATCCTACTGCAAAGATACATGCACATCTATGTTTATTGGAGCTCTCTTCAATAGGGAATAGCTGGAACCAACCCAAATTCCCCTCAACTGATGACTGGATAAGAAAAATGTGGTACATCTACACAATGGAGTTCTATGCAATGGTAAAGAACGATGACATCATGGAGTTTGCAGGTAAATGGATGGAACTCAAAACCATTACGCTAAGTGAAGTAACACAGTCCCAAAAAAAAAAAAAAAAAGGTAAATGTTTTCCTTCATATGTGGATGCTGTCACCAAATCCCCTGTTGGCAGGAAAACTGAGCAAGTTTATTATATTTCTTTGTATCTGAAAGTAACTGTGCTGCTATAAAGAGAATGTCTTATTGGGCTTTAGAATCAACCTATCACTTATATTCACACATTGTAATTACAATATAGGGGTAGGGGCTGGAGAGATGGCCTAGCGGTTAAGAGCGCCGACCGCTCTTACAGAGGACCCGGGTTCGATCCCCAGCACCCACATGGCGGCCGAGAACCATCTGAAACTACAATTCCAGGAGAACTCCAGTTCCAGGGGAATCCGACACCCTCTTCTGACATCCGCGGCATTGCACAACACGGGTGCACACACTTGCATGCAGACAGTACATTCATACACATACAGAAATAAATAAAAATTAAAAAAAAACAATATAGGGGTAGAATATATGTATTCATATTCTAGAGTAATATAAAATTAAAGGGAAAAAAGTAAACCCCAAAACATATTTTGGAATTAACATACAGTTTACTCCCAAATGTCATAATTTTGATACATATGTGCTTTTTAAACAGGCATAATTTGGAGTAATACAAAAGGGAGGGAACCACAACAACATAAGGACTGGGTCAAGGAACTGACTGATACTGTTAAATTCTGCTCAAAACTAATATGCCAGAATGTATAAACTGGAGTGAGGGGAGGGGCAGGGAGAGGGGAATGTATCCAAATTGGACTGAAAAATGATGTATGAAACATACAAAATGTCAATTCTTTTTTAGAACATAATTTTTAAAAAAAGGAGAGCAAGAAAAAGCAGAAAGTGACTGAAGTAATGTGTGCTGGTGCAAGCTGTGAAGAAAGTCGTATGGCCCTTGTTTATTCATGTACCCTGTGTACAACTGAGAGTATCCCAAACTTCCCTTTATCCAATTAGGGACTTTCCAGATGCCTGTCTATCCATGGTGTTCTGGCATTAGATATCAAGAAGACCTTGTGCCCCTCATTAGTTCATGTACCCTGTGTACAACTGGGAGTGAGTGTCCCAAACTTCCCTTTATCCAATGAGGGACTTTTTGGATGCCTGTCTATCCATGGTGTTCTGGCATTAGATATCAAGAAGACCCTGTGCCCCTCGTTAGTTTATGTACCCTGTGTACAACCGGGAGTGTCCCAAACTTCCCTTTATCTAATTAGGGACTTGCTTTCACTGATACCCAACTTCATGTGTGTGTGTGTGTGTGTGTGTGTGCGCGCGCGTGTGTGTGTGTGTGTGCGTGTGTGTGTGTGTGTGTGTGTGTGTGTGTGTGTGTGTGTGTGTGAAACTCCCAATTTCCTTTCTTCCTGGGACTTTTCCAGTGGCTGATCTGTGAGTACAGAGTGGAGAGTCTCTCCTCACATGAGGCACCAGAACACAGTGCCCTGTTTATTACTATCGGTCTCATAATCACCTGAACAAAGAGAATGACTGAAAATACGTTATTAAGAGAAGGGCTAATCCTAGAGGACACTAGTTGCCCTTGCTATGTATTAGAATAAGTAATTTGTCTCCCAGATTGTCCCCATGGATTGCTCTTGTCCCTTCACCCTGTGCAGATGGAACTGTCTGTGTCCTCACTTGTTTCAGTGGAAATGTCCTGGAGCCCTGTTTCTCCTACTCTGTGTCCCAGTCAGGCCATGTACATAATTTATTCAAAATGGATTCTCTAGCTTCTTTGGGAAAGTACATGTTCAAATTCCACTTCACCCTTGATCTTCACAGACCAACTGGTCTTTTCATTCCCAGTTCACATGCATTCAAGGTCAAACATCCCTCCCCACCTCTACTGTGTTCAGTGGATATTGGTTATCATCTTTCAGAGCTTGTTATGTTAATTCTCAAGCATACCCACATTCATTTATTATCATTTTGAGTGGAGTAACAAGCTGAGTTTGCTAAGCAGATATCCCTGTCATCAGACCCAAGAGTGCATGATTTTGCATGATGTAAAATAAGCTATTTGTCTGGATTATGTCCCTTAATATCATTCTCCAAAAGGTGAATCTTAATTCACTGTTGGTGGGAGTGAACACTGGTGCAGTCACTATGGAAGTCAGTTTAGTAGTTCCTCAAATACCTAGACACAGATCTACCATGTGTCCCAGCTCTAATTCTCCTAGGCAAGTACCCAAAGGACTCACTAGCTTACTACAGAAATGCTTGATTTGTCATGTTCTCTGCCTCTTCATTCACAGGTAGGAAATGGAAGCAGCCTCCATGCCCAACAGGTGATGAACAGAAATGAAAATGTGGTACCCATAGACACCTTTATTTGGCTGTAAAAAAGTGGAATCATGACATTTTCAGGTAAATGAATGGAACTCCAATCTATACTGACTGAGACAACCCAGAGGCAGAAAGACAAATGCCAAGTGTTCTCCCTCATATGGGGATCCTAACTTGTACTTATGACTTCAAATTTAGACCACATGCTGTTAAGAGGGTTTCAGATGGAGCTAATTAAGATATTCCCAAAGGCAGAATTTTGTATTTAATGAGGGACCTCAAATCATTGTTCACTAATCAAACAGTGTGTTGGGAAGCATGCTGGTATGCTAAGATCAAGCCAATTAAGACCAGATCGTTGGGTGGAATTTGTAATGGATACACAGACCACTTTCTTTCCATGGTAGAGCTTCGGGGAATGTTCATGGGGAAATTAATGCAAAAAAATTAGTAATTTTACAATTATTTCTATTTTGATAGTAACTTTTGAAATTGTTAATACTGGACTGCCTAGAGGGAAGTGGAATATCTTAGCTTTATGTAGCACTAAGTTTTAACTGCCCACAGTTCTGTGGACTAAATAGATTTTTTTTTCTATAAAAGTGGTGGAGAGGGTTGGGTGATCCCAGTCAGTAAAGTGCCTGTCTTATAAATATGAGGTCCTGAGTTAGATCACCTTTCTAGGAAACATTAAGAATTAGTATTTTCTTTCAAAAGTGCAAAACTTGGAGCTTGGTTTGTGGCAAGGAATTCTAATTTTTTATTCCCACCACACCTTATAAGACTTATTTAAGGAAAGACCCTGAGGAATTCTTAAGCTTGATGGCCCCAGCCTAGAGGAAGTAGAGTCCATCTTCCTTCCCAGTGAAAGACTCTGAGATGAGACCCCAGCCAATGAACAAATGACATAGTCATCTTTCCTTATAAAAGACCACCAAGCTCCCAGGTGTTGTGTGCTTGCTGGGTCTGACTGACCATGAAACACACCCTTCTGCCAATGTAAAATTTGTCTTGTTGAATTACCTTCATTTTGTTTTCCTATTCTTAGTGTCTTTTTACCCTACATTCATGGGATTGCTGAAGAACAACAACTATTGCTGACCTCTAGCCTCTGTATATACATGCACACACCACAACTAAACACAAATGAACATCCCCCTCTCCCCTACAAACGCACATAGTTTAGAATTAGTCAAGTCAATGACTGTTCAAGGTCTCAGATGTTTTCACTATTTCTTTCCTGTACTTGCTATGTCAAGTTATGCAATCCCATGTTTGTGGGAAATCTGGCCAACTCTACCATTGCAGGAAGCTTTGCATGACATATGGTAGTCACTCTTTATGTCATCAGGGCAAACCTGCAGTGTTCCCTGGCACAGCTGTGCAGAAATATAGCTCTTGCTGTGAAGATGTTGTCCAATGTGATTCACATCTACTGTCAGTCACCTTTGTGAAGAAGAAACTGGATTGCACATCTCCACTCTTTCCTGTGAACAGTACACTTTCTTGTACAGTTCCAATTGCAAAAGTCAAAGCTTAGGGATAACTCTATCTATCTATCTATCTATCTATCTATCTATCTATCTATCTATCAATCTATCTATCATCTATCTATCTATCTATCTATCTATCTATCTATCTATCTATCATCTATCTATCCATCATCTATCTATTATCTATTTATCTATCTATCATCTATCTATCTATCTATCTATCTATCTAACTAACTATCATCTCTCATGTTTCTCATTTCGTCGAGAATAAAGGGTGTGTCAAAGCTTGTCCACACAAAATGTCCTTTCTCACAAAGTTGGGTGGAGTTGCATTGTGTTTCTTCCAATGTAAATTGTTATAAAGGGTAAGAGAGTTTCCATTTATCAGGATTAATCACAAGTTACACAGAGCAGAGGAGAGCACAAAGAAAAATAAACACAGGGTGTTTCTAAATAGTAATTATGGAGAAAGAAACCAGAAGGAACGAGATGTGTGAACACTCAATGTTTTCTTCCTTCAGACTTGGAGGTGCAAAATTGTCTAAATGAAAGTTCATTAATCCCAGAATATCTCTGGGCACCAATTCACATACCCTCTGAACATACAGATACATATTTGGCTGAGGTTCACAGACACCGAGCATTCAGTTTCAAGATCAATACAATGAAGAATTTGAGCAAAATAAACTCCATCTAGCTTATTCCAGGGCATAAGCTTAATTCTACTCACTTAAAATCAGTGAAATTAAACCCATATTTCATGACCCAGTCCATATCCCACCTCTATATTGCTTAGTTTCTTAGGGGTCCTGACATTATTCATCCCTCAAAGTTTCATCAAACCCATAGCATTGCACTGATATTAATAGCACATGTAATTTTAAGTGGTATAAATTCTTATCCCTCCTCAAAAGGCAGTCCTTTAAATATGCAGCTCCCTTATTAGTGTCCAATATATGGTTAGCAAGCTTCTGGTGAGTATGCATAATCTTAGTTAAATTGCTCCAGGTATACAGGTATTCTGTTGTTTGATGATTTATTTGTTGAAAATTGGGTAATCAGTCAATCAGTCTTTTCATCATGGAGTAAAGAGCTTCATCCAGTAAAACTGGTAATTTTCAGAAGCCATTTAAATGCTCAGCTGAGGGATGAGCCTGATAGGTATGACTGAATCATAGTCTTCAAGAACTGACCTGATGTTAAATGTGGAAGACTGTCTGCCCAGTATACTCTTTTCCAATCTGGAAATTGTAACAAAGTCAATAAGCAGTAACGTTTAGAATCCATGTGTTGGAGACCTGGATATAAACCCAAGAGTGAACATTACACTGAAAGTAAACTAAAATGAGACATGTCAAGGCCTTGGTGCTTTTCGGAAAAGCCATGTGTATCCATTCACTGAACTGTGTTTCTGGTTTTTAGGAGACAATTGCAGGTTCCAGCAGTACAACAGTCATTAGGACACAGCTTCCCACTCGGTCTGTCGAGTAAGGGAATCTTGTCCCCCGAGCCATGAACGGCATCAATCCTAGTTCCATTTATTTCATGTCTTCTAAACAGAACAGCCATTTTCTTAGATATTTCCAACTCATATGTAATAAAATATGAACAAATTTCTACAGTCATGTATTATAAATGAAGCTTTATCATGATTGCAAGACAAATTCAAGGTGATCTGTATCTCCTCCCATAGCTGTCATGGTAACAATGCCATTCTACAGATGAGTGTGTTTACAACAATAGTGTTCTCCAATCTGGATGGAATTGAGTCAGAGCATGTGATATGTGTGTGTGTGTGTGTGTGTGTGTGTGTGTGTGTGTGTGTGTGTGATGTGTATGCAGGGGCCACAGATGAAGGTGTAGGGTGTCATATCCCCTGAAACTGGAGCTACAGGCAGTAGTAAGCTGCCCAGAATGGGTGTTAGAAACTAAAGTCAGGTTCAGATCCTCTGCAAGAACAGCATGTGCCTTTAAGCACTGAACCATCTCAGTAGCTCCAACAATCCTCTTGATCTGATGGGTCAGCTCTGAATGTGCTGGGTTTGAGCTGTGTGTTAGACATCCCAGAAGAGACAGGAGCCAAGTACTTGCATATTTACATGATCAGTTCAGAGGAGAGGGATGGGCTAGAAATGAAAGCTTGAATGTCATCTATGTGCACTAGATATTTAACGATGATGATACCACCAAGGAATAAATTCAGGCAAAGGAACTATTTTTCCTAAGATATAACCTGTGGCATGAAACAATTATGAAATATGTAGAAGTGAATGAGGAATTTATTAATGGTGTCTCTACCCCTTGTTCTACTATGTTCCATGAGCCTTAGGTGGAGAGTTGCACTGTAGATGGGTCACTTAGGACTGAGCATCTCTCAGACATATATACTTTCTGTATGTGACCAGTTGTGGAACTCGGCATTAGCCTCCATCTGCTGCAAAAAGAATCTTTTTTGATGAGTGGCGTATGGTATACTTGTCTGTAAATATAAGGATTCATATTTAACCTACAGTAAAAAAATTCATTTTTCTAGATGGTTTTCTCTAGGATTTATGACTTCTCCAGCCATGTGTATTTGGGCATGTTTCCAGTGCCATCCATGAGTACTCTTTCCTATTACTCTAACTTCATACTCTGTTATTTTAAATTTAATAACCCATTGACTCCAGTGTGTGTTGTTCATATACTTCTAGGGGTGGACCATCTACTAGAACATGGTTGATCTATCCAACCCACACCCTTATATAAAAATGGCTCTCCCTCCCACAGAAGCTGCCAAATGTTCAGGGCTCTTCAGTTAGTGGTGAGAACTCATGAACCCCTCCCTTCTCTATCCTGGAACATTGACTGACCTGATTTGTGCCAGCAACATGGCTGGTGTGAGTCTGGAATACACAGTTTTACCCTGGTCCTCCCTGACCTCAGGCCCTTACAGTCTTTCTGCAGTCCTCTATGACAATGGACCCTGAGCCTCAGGTAGGGGTGTTATTGAGACCCATTTGTGGTTCCCCATTCCACAATCACTCTCTGCCCTCTTCCAGTTGTGTCTTTCTGCATTAAACACCACCCAGTGCATGGAGAAAATTCTCTAATGAGGTCTGAGAGCTGCAGTAATCCTGGCTCAGCACTTACATTTTTTATGAATTTTTAAGTTGATTGGACACTTAAATACTTGTGTGGACCCAGATTTGCCTTAATCTACCATATAGGCAAGCATAATCCCAAACTAAATGAGATTAGGCAAAGAACTCATTCTCTAATGTTAAATTGCTCAGTATCACAGTCCTATGAACAGTGAATTGAATAGCCCCCTTTTCTTCTCTTAGTCTACAGAATTATCAGGATAACCGTTGAGAGTCTGCATGCTGTCAAAATCTATCCTAAAGGAAAAGAATTTTCTCAGTTGTCAAACCATGTCACCACTTCACGGTGAGAAAAGTAGGAGGAAGACAGCCACAGGGAGTCTGGGCCACGTGTCACTGCTTGCTATCAACACTGTGCTGTTCAGTTTTGAGGAAAATGGGTGCTGCTTTATTGTCCAAAGTGGTTCATTTTATGACAATAAACTTCAGGAAAGAGTTGTAATCAGACATGAAAGAGACAAGTGATAAAATTGTTTTTAATAACAATTTGGTTAGAAACAGGGTTACAAGAGGAAATTCCATCATTAGTTAATTAATTAGATAACCATGAGAAACTGCTGAACACTCTGGTCTTAATTTATTTGTATGTGGAATGAAGTATTTAGAATTGATGTTCCTTTGAAATATTGAGTTCATTTTAAAGACAGAACCTGATAAGGAAAGACATTTAGTGCCTGGCCAAGCTGTAAGACACCTGTTTTCCAGTGTCTAAGGCTGAGGACCTCACCCCTGCACCATTGGTGAAGTAGATAAATGTCTGGTATTTTTTGTTGGGGGTATTTGTGATGACCCTGTGCACCTTCTAGAGAAACACAGGCAGCAAAGATAACTCCAGCATGAAGATGGAGGTTCTATCTCATAACAAGGACTATGATAATGGTTCTCTATGTCTCCCTAATCCTTTCTATCACTAAATCTCTTGTTCTGGGAGACTGATGTGCCCAAGCTTCTGGGCTGAGTTTGCACTATGTTGTGTCTTCCCAATCTCATCTTCCACCCACTCCTCTCAGCTGGCAATGTGAAGAGTTGGAGACATTGTAGAGAACCTTCCACTCTTCCTTCCTTGGGTCTTCATCAGGTGTTTTGGACTTGGTGCAGCTAAAGGGACATTGGCACTTATGACGAAGAGAGGAGGGGCATTTCTTTTCCAGAAGAGATTCCAGAACCACAGGGAAGAACAGGAAGAATGAAGGGTTCTGACAGATGAGCTGGGGTCACACCGCACTCTTCCTGATAACAGCGTCACTGTCAGACTGCCACTGCTGTGAGCCAGATGAGACTGGGTCCCATTCTGCCTGTATCTTGGTCACTCTCTGTTTCTACCTCTCTGTCTCTCTTGACTTATTCTTTCCTTCATCCCTACTTCCTTCCTTCCCCTCTTTCCTTTCCTCTTCTCGGCCCAGGACCCTTTCTCTCATTTGAAAAAGTTTCTTATGTGGGGCCAATTATCCCAGGTCCATATATGCATGTGTGGGTACAGTGTGTAGAGGTGTGTGTGTGTGTGTGTGTGTGTGTGTGTGTGTGTGTGTGTGTATACAGAAGGCAAGGAGGCAATCTTTTCTTTTTCTTGCAGACACTGATAGAGAACAGGAGGACACAGCTGAGCCTATGGGAGAACACTGAATACTATTTGTTTATCTTAACATTTAATAAAAAGCCATCCTTTATCTTACTGTGGCAGGAATTTATTTGACTACTTTAAATGTGGTGACAAGGAAAGGGAACTATTCAATGATCACAGCAGTACATAATATGACACTCCTTAATGTCTCCTACCAAATACAGTTTATCATTTTTCTTTAGCATCACAAAACTCCCTAGCCCAGTACTCTAGCCACAGGGCAGCATCTAAGCCTGCTTACCTGTCGGCCCCTTCCTGAACTTCCCCCATTGAAACAGCTTAAGCTTGCACCTCCAGGATCCTCCATTTCCATGATTTTCAGAAGCTGATTTGATTTCTCTGAAAATGCTGAGTGGGAAAATCAGGGGTAATGTTGAGGCCTGACAAAGCTATAGCATGCTCCCTTCTGTGACTGGCACAGAGTTCACCAGGTTCAGGGAGCTTCAGGCACCAGGCACAGCAGAACTGGGTTGCAATGAAACCTCAGCCTGCAGGGCGCACTTCAGAAATGCCTTTGAACATGACAGTGATTCCAGGGAGACAGAAGCAAGCTGCATTTCCAGGGAGAGTTCCAAGACTATGGGTGAGAACTCAGCTAGAATGAAGACATAGCTTCATGTGCTCTTTTGAATATGTAGAAGCATGGCATATATACGCATATGTATTTAAACATATATGTATAGTGTTCCCTAGGAAATGCAGATATTTGCAACTGGTCTGTTCATTTCTATCAACTGTCTCATTGGAGTGTGTTTCAGCATCTCTTTTACTCTTCAGAATTATTGGGTCTATAAAATATGCTCAAGCATTACAGCAAGACACAGAAAATTATGAGTTAATGAAATTATTAATTTAATAACCACATTCTGTTAATTATTTTTCCTTTCTGTTTATAATATTACTTTCAAAGAAAACCATAAAACTATCTGAGCACTAAAGGAGTAACTGTCTAATGGAGATATAACTAAACCACTCCATGACTTTGAGTTCTCTTCAAAATTGTCACTAAAAAGGTCATACTGCTGTGGAGTGATGAGAAATGCCTAATAGAGTCCTGTATTCGACCATGTGACCCCCAGTTG
>VZQC01002539.1:550094-583475 GCA_009823505.1 Rhizomys pruinosus
TTCAGTGTTTCTACTTCCTTCCGGAGCCTGTCATTCTCTCTCTCTAGGTCCTTCTTGAGTTCCTCATTCTTTTTTCTTAGTTCTTTGATTTGTTCTTTATAATCTTGTAGTTCTTTAAATATGTTCCCAATTGTGTTTCTGATGTCTGTGTCCTGGGGCATCCCCAGAGGGATCCCACTGCAGGAGTCTTCCATAGGATTGGTAAAGCTTGGGGCAGGCTTATCCTTCCCCTTTCCAGTGTTGTCTATTCTTCATGATCCTGGCATGTGGGCTTCTCCTTGCCTGTATTCCAATGTGAGTCCTAAATGCCTCTGTGTTGAAGGCTTGCTTTACTTGCCTCCTTCAGATGCCTTCTTTATAATGCCAGTTGGGGTAAGGGGCTCTTCAGCCCGCGCCCTGGTACCTTCTGCTGGCCTCAGGAGATCTCAGATCGATATATACTTTTTCAACAAACCAAATAGATAAAAGCAAATGTCTGAGGTGTGGTGACATGTCCTTGTAATCTCAGCACAAGGAAGATAAACGCTAGAGGAACAGTTCAAGGATAGCTTCATTTACATAGTGCATTTGAGGTGAGTCTAGGCTGCATAACATGGTGTATCATAACATTAGTTAATTAATTAGAATACAGCCTTATCATCTGTGAACACCTGGAACACTGGGATCTGGGAGTGCTGTCCTTCCCCATAATCCACTAGTGCCCTCACTAGCCCCGAGAATCCAATACTTCTACTCTTCAGAATCCAAGTTGCCCTCACTATTAATTAATTAATTAATTAATTGAATCAAAGATTGTGGAATTTCAGAACATATACACTATAAAAGATGTTAAAGAAAAGTTTCCACACAGAAGATTTATGTCAAGACATGAATTTATATGTGCACAAAGAAAGGAATTGCTTCAGAAATAAAATAACAAATAAACTCAAGCATGCAGTTAACCTCCTAATTATAAAAGTTTCATTTCATCTTTTCAGTATTATTTTCTGAAGGCCAGTTGTATTCTGCAAAATCCAACTTCAAGTTTCAAGTTTTGACTGTTTTTCAAGGCTAGTGATAAACGAGTAAGAAATTCATGGTGCTGGGGATGGGGGTGGAAGCACTCTTGGATTCTGGGGCCAGTGAGGGCCACTATTGGGTTCTGAGGTTTATGGAAGGACACTGTTGGATTAAGGGGACACTTTGGAGCATACTTTGATTCTGAGGGGACAGTGAGGGCCACTTGGATTCAGAAGAGTAGAAGGATTGGATTCTGGGGGGGTAGTGAGGGCACTAGTGCCTTCTGGGGAAGGACAGCAGTCCCAACTCCCAGTGTTCCAGGTGTTCATAGGTGATAAGACTATATTCCAGAGTGTGATGTGCTGGCAGCTTTGGATGTTGTGTTTTAAGCTTTAGCTACAATCATGTTAATAAATTATAATCTCTGTGAATTCAAAGGCTATCTACACTGTACAATGAAATTGGACTCGTTACACTTTGTCCAACTGCAGCTTATATCTGTGCTCTAAGCATTATGGCTGCTCAAGAGCTGTCTACATTGTACAGTGAAATTGGACCTGTTACACTTTGCCCAACTGCAGCTTACATCTGTGCTCTGAGCACTATGGCTGCTCAAGAGCTGTCTACATTGTACAGTGAAATTGGACCTGTTACACTTTGCCCAACTGCAGCTTACATCTGTGCTCTAAGCACTATGGCTGCTCAAGAGCTGTCTACATTGTACAGTGAAACTGGACCTGTTACACTTTGCCCAACCACAGCTTATATATGTGCTCTAAACCATATATGAAGGCTAAGCTCAGCTGACACTTGATAAATGAGACATTTAAATGCATTTCCAGTTTGTGGCATTTTTCATTTTACAATGTCTAATTAGCACATAACTTCACTGTAATTTGTGCAGCATCTGTATAATATGTTTTTATTGTTCTTAATTATTCAAAAAGATAATTGAGTACTGAAAACAAAATGAACAACCAAAAACTTAAAATGAAATATGGCAAATATAAGGATGTTCTGCTCCTCTGTAGTTCACTAGGTTTTAATATTTGAGTAAAGTGCAATCAGAGGCCTTGTTAATAGATTACAATAAAATGAAAAATATATTTTAACACCGTAGTTAAAACTAAAACCTCCCAGGCGTGGTGGTGCACCTTTTAATTCCAGCACTTGGGGAAGCAGAGGCAAGCAGATCTCTGTGAATTCAAGGCCAGCCTGGTCTAGATAGCAAATTCCAGGCCAGCTGGGGTTACAGGGAGACTTTGTCTCAAAAGATAAAAAATAAAAACAAACCCTGAAACGTATTGAACTAACAAACAAATGTAGAGGTAATATTATTACCACACTTATTTTTGAAAGGATTTATAGCATCATTTTCACATGATAAGAAGCGTAGTGGTGCATGCCTTTAATCCTAGCACTTGGGAGGCAGAGGCAGGCAGATCTTTGTGAGTTCAAGGCCAGCCTAGTCTACAGAGTGAGTTCCAGGAGAGCTGGGGATACAGGGAGACCCTGTCTCAAAAAGACCAAAAAATATAGACAAGTAGTCAACATGGAAACATACAAAGATCATGCATCATGATTTAAAACAAGAGAACAAATAGTTCAATAAAATAAGCTAAACTGAAATAGTTCAACACAGCATAATACATTTTATAGATGGTAAATAAGCATATTATAAAGATGTCTGACACCACCAATCAAGTTTATGTAAATCAAAACAAAACATATTTGCATGACTTCTAATATGGATAATGTTAGAAATAGCACCAAAAAGGTTGTGAACAAAGACAATCTGACAACATGAGATTGTTTTAAACTCACAGAACACTTTGAAAAACATTTATCTAGGTTCATAAAAATCATTCTGTCACATAACTGCATCATTGTAATTGTGACTGTAACTGAGAAAGTTTAAAGACAGGGCTGTGTGAAATGTTCATAATGCTTGGCACAGGTATAGTAGCAATTAAGCATATCGTGTTGCCTTTGAAAATAAGACTGTGACTCAACAGTGCCAATAAATCATAGGTCAGTGGGCGTGCTGAACCCAAGGTGTGAAATAAAAGAAAAAAGCTGGACACTGTTATTTCACATACAGGACATTCTAGAAAATGCAGAGACATTGGAAGAGCAAGCAGACCCATAGGTTTTAAGAGAAAGGAGGAGGGGCATGTCGATTACAAAGAACAAAGATGAGTTCCTTAGGGTTATGAGAGAATATTGCTTACACAACTGTGTGGTTCCTGAGCCTTAGATGTAGAGGTTGTATTGTAGATGTGTCACTGAGAGCAGGGCATCTCACAGACACTCTCTGCATTTGACTATTTGTGGAACTCCGTAACATTCTTCATTTGTTGCCAAAAAAAGCTTCTTTGATGAGTGGTGAGATGTACGCTTGTCCTTAAATATAAGGACCTATATCTAAAATATAGAAAATTATATTGTTCTATGTTTGTGATATAGTATTTCTCTCAGATCTATGACTTCCCCAGCCATGTGTGTTTCCCTGTCATTACAGGACCACACACTGAGCAAGGATTAAGTCTAATTAGACAGCTGTTGATTGTCCCTAGATAAAAATGCTACTACTTCAGGAGTACACATTATTTTCTGGGTTGGTTGCTATTGTGGTTCCTAGACTTTATGGCTTGATGGAACCACTGATTGATTCTATCCCTTGGCAGTTTGAATAATATCTTCTGATACTATGGGAGCTGGCACTTGGGGAGGAAGCTTCCAGATCAGTTCCAGCTCCATTTTTCCAAGCCCTGTGTCTGAAGTATGGCCTGTCTTCAGCAACAGGTTCTTACCATCAAATTTTGGGAGACAATTAAGGGCATTGATGTTATTTGAGTATTCATTCCGTCCATGACACTGCTTCCAAGGACTTAGGTTTTAACAGCATTCGATTACCATCCATTCCCTAAATAGCCTGTCACTCCTGGTTCCCTAATTTTTGTCTGGTAATTCTGCCTGTAAGGAGCTCTACACTTCCCTCCATAAGCTGCCTCTCTTAACAGGGGACACTTCTTATTATCTACAAAGCACTTGCCCCATGGGCCTGTTCTCATCTCTCAGGGACATTAGCTGTCACCTGCTCTCTGTCCTGTGAGACTCACTGTGCCATGCTCTCCTCTGATGCTACTTCTTGTGTCTTGTAACTTTCCATTTGGCCTCATTCACTATAGATCCAACTTTGGATTAAAAAGTCTTTATTTCTACTTCCCCTGTGGGTCTCATTAAATGCCTGCTCTGATACCTTCAGATAAAAGGAAGGGGTGCCTGATTCAAACTCATCATGCAGACAAAAATTATGGGGCAACATTTTATATTTTATGAAAAAAATGATTGAATATTTGTAGGAAAACATGGCGCCATTCCTGTGCCAACAGCCTTTGTTCTGGACTTCCTAAGTGTTACTAATATTCGCAAATATCATATATGACACTTTCCTAAACTGTGATGATAATTTCTATCCTTCCTGGTTGTTCTCAGCATCTATCTTTAAGTAGCTTCAAAATAAGTGAAAACCAATTTCTTTCAAGGCTTTTCAGTTGGCCTAGGCTTTGCATTGCTCTTAGAAAAGTGGGAAATTGTGATCTCAGTTTCAAATGATTGGAAAAGCTATCCAGACTGTGTAAAAACTAAAAAACTCACATGTTCCATGTATAACCACCCAGCTGTAGTCTAGGTGCATAATTAACTCTATGCAGTGCTTCCCTCCAACCTGATGGAATGGCTGTCACAGGATGTTGCACCTGCACAGTTTTTACAGAACTCATTCACTGAGCCATTTGTTCTTTTCCTCTCAATTTATATTTTAATTGAATTTTTGTACATTTAATACAATATATCTTAAGCACATTTAGACCCCCCTTACTCACCCCTCTACACCTCCACCAGATTCCATGTATTCTGTCATATATGTTAAGGCCTATTGAGTCAAGGTAGTATACCAGGGACACCCCCAGCCCCCAGAGTGAGTTCATCCACAGGAGCCTATTCAGCCTGTCTAGCATCCATCTGTCCCTTAAAAAGATCACCTCTCCTTCACCCAGCCATAATCAGCTGCCAAAAGTTCCTTGGCTAAGTATGTGCCCATTTCTCCAGTTCTTTGCAATTTTTTCTGATTGAATTTGCATGGGTCTTGTATATGCTGATACCATTGCTGTAAATTCATATGAGCAAGATCTCAGAGGCCTGGGATACTCTATCTCCTTATGATCATACACCAACTCTGTCTCTTGCAATCATTTCACCCCTTCTTCCACAACAGTCCCAAAGCCATAGGTAGGTGAGGTTTAATATAGGAGTCCTATTTTTCTCAAGTACTTCTGAGGCTGTGAACAGTGGGTTGTAAAGTTTCTTTTCGAAGGTGAGAAGACTGGAGGAAGTAGACCCCATGAAGGTATAAGCAGAAGTTATCACACCCTGACCCCTGTCTACTTTGGATTCTGAATGTGGAATCCAAGTAACCAGTTACTACAGACTAATGGGATCAGTTCTCAGTGTCATGTCCTGCATCTATTTCCTTAAAGAACATGTATGTACATGTGCAGACATGTTGAAGGCCAGGCAAGAACAAGCTATTAGGGATAGACCTAACAGGTTACAAGAAAAGGAAATGGGAATATGTGTTTGTTAACTTGGAGAAACCTGAGACCTGAGTTTCTTAGTATGTACTGTACAGTTGTTGAGTAGACAAATGCTCACCACAGTGTCCAGTAGTGAGCATTCTGGGAGCCTGAAGTCAGCACAGGTGCTAAGGAGCAAGGCTGAATCTCTGCTCTGCCCCCTCATACTGTTTGATGTCGTCAGAGATGAGTGGTTACTTTTTATTTAAAAACACATCTTTGGGCTGGAGAGATGGCTCAACAGTAAAGAGCACTGACTACTCCTGCAGAAGACCTGGGTTTAATTCCAATACCCACAATGCTAACAATTGTCCATAACTCTAGTTCCAGGAGATACACCTTCTGAGCTCCCTGGGCATTGAATGGCATGGGTACACTTATGTGCATACAGGCAGTGCACTCATTCACATAAAATTAAAAGAAAACTTATAAAAATTTCCACTTATTCATGAGAAATCTATTTTCCTCTTCCCTATGCTTCTGCTTTTAAACAGTAAAAGTATTAAAAGATATTGAATTCATATTCAGGCAGTCTTAGAACATGTCAGTGAATTGTATTAGACTTTTTATGACAACTTTATTTAAAATCTGTGGATGTGCACAACTTTCTTTTATATTCTTTTCCTGCTGCCTTTTTTTTTAACCTTTCCTGCATGTCTATTGAATCCCTTCTACCCCCATCATCCTTTTCATGGTCACAGCATGGAAAACTCTCATACAATGCCAACAGTTTCAGTATTTGATAGAAGGTCCTGGGTGTTGATCAAGGCCAGGTACCAGCATAGACTCTTCCACTAACACCCATGGAAGCAATTTATTGTTTCTAGTGCTCAAAATTCCCTGTTAACTCTATATGATCTAATGATCTACTTACAGCCTTTCAAAACATTCAAGTATTTTGATCACTTCCTAATATTGCCAATGGCTTCAAAATAGAAAAAAGACAATATTTCATAAATAACAGGGATTGTGCTGTGAACATAGCTCAATGATAGAGTCCTTATAACCATGCACAAGGAGATGGTCCTGGTCCCAACACTGCTACAATAATTACATTAAAATTAGTCATGATTTTTCTTCTTCTGAAGCCCTACCTCTCAAAGGAATTGGTGGATTCACTCTAAACTTTTTCCTAGAGGAGACACTCCCCTAGCCTAAGACTCTGCTCCCTTCTCTAGCTCCTCATGTTAGGTTTAATAGTGTAGGAACAAATACAAACATAGCTTTAATTTTTCCTATATTTTTGATTTGCTTATCATTTAATCACATGCATTAGTGGTTGATGTTTAGTGATTAGTAGGACAGTTTCTTAACCAAACACTTAAATTATGACAAAAGAGCTGATCTATTAGTTCATACAGTTTCATTCCTCTCTAGGTGAACAATGTTAGATGCTGAAATCCCACTTAAAATACTAATAAGTCTCTACCCTCACAGTTTCATAACTAAACTCATCTCATTTGAGGATTGAGACAATGGTCAGTATAGGTTTCCATATATCTACAAAAAGTTTAACTTTACAATAAATCTAGGACATAAAGATTCAGAAATTTTCACTGAAAATTAACTTTTTCAAAACTACGGAGGCTTAAAAGTGTTTGCATGATCATAATTTTATAGGATTATCAGGTTATTACATACAGTACACTACAAAGCATAACTTTCCCTGTTAACAGAGTGATTCTGACCCCAGCTATGCATGACTATAGCTGGTGATCACAGAATCAGGTCATACCAAGTAACATGTTCCTCTGTGGAAGAGGACACATGAATTATTATTATTATTATTTTTAAATATTTTTTAGTTTTTATTTTATTTTATTTATTTATTTATTTAATGAATGTACTGTCTGCATGCAGGTCTGTGCACCGTGTCGTGCAATGCCGCGAAGGTCAGAAGAGGGCGTTGGATTCCCCTGGAACTGGAGTTCTCCTGGAACTGGAGTTAAAGACAGTTCTCAGCTGCCATGTGGGTGCTGGGGATCGACCCGGGTCCTCTGCAAGAGCAGTTGACACTCTTAAGCGCTAGGCCATCTCTCCAGCCTGACACATGAATTATTATAGGCATTGAAAAGAAAGATTACAAATAAAGCCATTTGCCGAATATACAGGTAAGAAAACCATATAAACAGGTTAAGTAAAGTAGAGAAATCCCTGTTTCAGTTCTCCAAGACTCTCTGATGGCATTCTCAGCTTTCTAATAGTCTTCTTAACCTTTGGGTTGGGGAAGTCTGAGTCTGTTATACATGTATGTATCTTTCTCATTTCTGATGTTAATACTTTATACTTTCTCTCACTGTTCCCCCAAAATGTCAGTGCTAAATCTCTCAGATCAGATCTGGTACCTGGACACACAATATTCTTTGACATAGGACTGTGGGTTGCTTAAAGAAACCAAGTCCTCTAGATTATTTAAAATATTTACTATTCTCGGGGGCTGGAGAGATGGCCTAGCGGTTAAGAGCGCCGACCGCTCTTACAGAGGACCCGGGTTCGATCCCTAGCACCCACATGGCGGCCGAGAACCGTCTGAAACTACAATTCCAGGAGAACTCCAGTTCCAGGGGAATCCGACACCCTCTTCTGACCTCCGCGGCATTGCACGACACGGGTGCACAAACTTGCATGCAGACAGTACATTGATTCACATACAGAAATAAATAAATGCCGGGCGTGGTGGTGCACGCCTTTAATCCTAGCACTTGGGAGGCAGAGGCACGCGGATCTCTGTGAGTTTGAGGCCAGCCTGGTCTACAGAGTGAGTTCCAGGACAGCCAGAGCTGCAGGGAGACCCTGTCTCAAAACGACCAAAAAAAAAAAAAATATTTACGATTCTCATGTTAATTGTACAAATTTAGGCAAAAGTGTTTTATTATATATATATGATGTGTAATGATAAGACTAGGCCAATCAGAAATCTAACTTCTAAAATATTTTTAGTACTTGATTAACACAAAATATTTACACCTAAGAAGCATGCTGCTCTGTAAAGTGTACACACATTCTATACACCTAGATTCCTTTCATGGGTCATAGAAGAGTTTTTAATATCTAATAGAATTTTTATTTTTATTTTATATGTGTTATGCTGACATGTATATGAGTGCACCCACATTATACAGTGCTGGCAGAAGACAAAGAAGGAATTAGACCCCCCTGGAACTTGAGTTATGGACAGTTGTTAACTGTCATGTGGGTGCTGAGATAGAACCTGGATTTTCCGTAAGAACAGCCAGTGCTGTTAACCACTCAGCTATTTCTCCAGCCCCCTGATTAAATTTTATACTAGCTTTCCAATCTATTTTACTTTTTCGAGTCATACCTATTACATAATTTTATTCTTATTTAATCAAATGTTCCTAGGAATGAAAAATCTTTCCAAGTCAAATATGTAATCAAATATGGCTACCTTCACATCACTAGAAAAACTCAAGTTGACCACATCCATGGAGAGGACAATTTAGAAAAATATGTTTTAAAATGTTACAGAGGGAGGTTGTGCAATCCAATGAACTGATCAATTACTATCCTGGAGTTCTAGTGTGTGGTCTGAATATGCTCAGTGGACAGTTCCTATAACCTCTGCTATAGCTGTCAGCATGGGTGCAGCATGTCCCTGGCACTGCATAATTCAAAATGTTTTTTTTCAAAATGTTTTTACATAGCTCATTCTCCCACTACAGTACTGAATCTTTGTACTCCACGTGACTTAGAGTTTTCAGCCCTAGGAAATATGTTTAGATCTTTTCAATTTTCCTATTTTTGTCCTACTTAATTCTTCACTCTTGCCTTTTCAACTTGTCTATTAAAATCTGAGTGATTCCTACCTTAGTCACAGTTCATTCTCTGGGAATTAAAAAATAAATATCTTTAAAAAAACTATGTAAAATTATCTTATTACCTCTAACTGTTATTGTCAAATTCTGCCTGCTTGGATAAATTAAATTATGTAACCACATAGACTGAGAGTAACTAAAAATATTTACCAAATTCTTATGATGTATTTGTGATAAATTTGTTTAAGAGAAAAGTTAGTCAATAATTTGATACACAGAAAGATAAATGAATTGGTGGAATAGTCCTTAATAAACCCTTCTTAAATTTTTATATTCACTACATGCTGTGTGTTTTCTGCCACTACCACATAAACCTTGGTGATAGTTTGCAGATGATTTGAAACAGACAACCAGAAGTTTGAAAATAGAATTTCAATGATAGTTTGCGGATGATTTGAAACATACAACCAGAGGGTTAAGGGGCTGGAGAGATAGCCTAGCGGTTAAGAGTACCGACGCTCTTGCAGAGGACCCGGGTTCGATCCCCAGCACCCACATGGCGGCTAAGAACCGTCTGTAACTCCAATTCCAGGAGAACTCCAGTTCCAGGGGAATCCGAGACCCTCTTCTGACCTCCGCGGCATTGCACGACATGGGTGCACAGACCTGCATGCAGACAATACATTCATACACATGCAAAAATAAATAATAATAAAAAAAATTTAAAAAAAAAATAAAAAATAAAATAAAAAAAAAGAATTTAAAAACCACTAAGCAATTACTCAAGGAGTCAAGTTGTTCACTACCTAAATTTTCCAAAAATTAAATGTCTAACAGAAGGGAACTGTGAATTCTAGATCATTGCTAGGGCCATTTTTTAACTCATTTTCACTCCAATGAAAAATCTATTAAATGAGAAACTTTCTGAACCTAGCCTGAAGAGAGAAAGGCAGAGTTAGAGAGAGGGAGGAGAGGAGGGAGAAAGGGCAGGAAGGAGGGAGCTAGAGAAGGATGGGGAGGGAGGATGAGAAGACTAAGGACATGGCAATCAACCATGCAGTGAGATGTGCTAACCAGGTACTAGCAACATGGCCTCTTTATCTCCCAGGGAAACCTAAGTTCTTAAAACTAAACATTTTTTCAAGCATCCTTTTATTTTATTTTATTTTTTTAATTTTATTTATTTCCTGTATGTGTATGAATGTATTGTCTGCATGCAAGTTTGTGCACCCGTGACGTGCAACGCCGTGGAGGTGAGAAGAGGGTGTCGGACTCCCCTGGAACTGGAGTTCTCCTGGAATTGGAGTTTCAGATGGCTCTCGGCCGCCATGTGTGTGCTGGGAATCGAATCCGGGTTCTCTGCAAGAGCGGTCGGCGCTCTTAACCGCTAGGCCATCTCTCCAGCCCCAAGCATCCTTTTATTTTAATGAGGTTCACCAAACACTCTATATCGAAGGCTTATTTTGATCTCAATTCCTCTTATAGAAACAAATTTTAAATTTTTTTCAGGGCAAATTGGGTAGTGGAAGCCAGCATACTTTGGCTAATATAAGATACATATTTTTTGGTCTTTTCGAGACAGGGTTTCCCTGTAGCTCCAGCTGTCCTGGAACTCACTCTGTAGACCAGGCTGGCCTTGAAGTCACGAAGATCTGCCTCATTCTTCCTTCTGAGTGCTAGGATTAAAGGCCTGTGCCACCATGCCCGGCTAAGATACATTTTTTTTTAATTTTTTTTTTTTATTTAATTTTATGTGCACGAATGTACTGTCTACATGCAGGTCTGTGCACCCGTGTCGTGCAATGCCACGGAGGTCAGAAGAGGGTCTCGGATTCCCCTGGAACTGGAGTCAAAGATGGTTTTCAGCCACCATGTGGGTGCTGGGGATTGAACCCGGTCCTCTGCAAGAGCAGTCGGTGCTCTTAACCTCTAGGCCATCTCTCCAGCCCCCATTTTTTTTTTTATCCAACTGCATGTCATCATGACTTTTTACTGATTGTAGAACATAATCTGACCCTTTGCTAGAGCAGTGTGAGCTGCTCAGTCCCATCACCCTCTTATTTGATGAAGTCCTAAGAACTGTTCTAGGGCTTTTGGATTTTGGTGCTTCAACATTGGCTGTGCTGACTTGATTCACTAAAACTATGCATATGTCAGCCAAAATAAATTAAATAAGGAAAAAAATGAATGATATTGGCTGTGGTTTTTGCTCTATATATCTTTAATTATATTGAGGTATGTTCCCTCCAATCCAATTCCCTCTAGGATTTTTAACAAAAATGCATGTTGAATTTTGTCAAAGGTTTCTCTGTATCTATTGCAATAACCTTGTGATTTTTGTCTTTGAGCCCATTTATATGATTTATGACCTTTATTGACATATGTATATTGAACCATCCATACATCTGTGGAATAAAGCAAGCTTGATCATAAAAATAATAAAAGAACTGTTCCTGTTGGCTTTGTCAGGTGCCATCTCTTTTTCTCCCATGGTTGCTAAACATTACTCTCCTTCCTACCACTGTTCTCATGTGTTTAATGTGCAGTGATGCATACCAAACATGAATGGTTTGGTATGGCTATTGATAATCTATATAATATTCAATAGCTGAAAACTTAATTAGCTTTCTTTAATTATAAGCTATCTCAGCTATGTGGGCTAGGGATATTGTTTCTAGACCCCTGTAATTTAATCTCTTTCTTCTTGCCACTTGTGTCTTTTCTAGCTCAGTGTGATTTTATCTCCAATAGGTTTAAATATTATTCAGTGTCATCCATAGATTGTCAGCTCTAAATGCAGAGCCTTTGTTCAAGATCTTAACATTCAAAAGGATTCCCATTCTAGGAAGCTTAGAAGCAGGCCTTTGCTATCACAAGGGTGGAGATCAGCAACAGATCACTCTAGAGTGATGGAGATGCAATCTGCAACTCCAAATCAATAAAATTAGCAATGAAAGGGGACACATCATAACACAATGAAAAGACCCAGAACATTATAACAGAATACTTTAAAAGCCTATACTCTATTAAAACCTAAAAGAATGGATGAATATCTTAAATCATGGGAATCACCAAAGCTTAATCAAGAAGAAATCAACAGTTTAAGTAGACCCATAATGTATATTAATTGAAACATTAATTCAAAATCTCACAACAAAAAATCCCCAGGCACAGATGGATTTATGGAAAATTTTTTCCAGACATTTAAAGATCTGCAACCAATATTTCTCAAGTTATTCAAAAATATAGAAACATAAGTGGAACTCCAAAATTCCTGCTTTGAAGCCTGAGCAATCATTCTAATACCCAAACCACAGAAAGATACAACCAAAGAATATGACAGACCCATTGCCTTAATGAATATAGATGAAAAACTTCAAGAAATTACTTGTGACCCACATGCAGGCACACATAAAAAAGATCATTCATCATGATCAAGTTGGCTTTATTCCAGAGATGCAAGGTTGGGTCGATATACATATGTCAAAAATATCATAAACCATATAAATGGACTCAAAGACAAAAGTCACATAGCCATCACAATAGGTGGAGAAAGGGCCTTTGATAAAACTCAACATGCATTTATGTTAAAAGTCCTAGAGAGAATTGGACTGTAAGAAACATACCACAACATAATTAAAGCTATAAACAACAAAACCACAGCCCTGCAACCTCATTCTAAGGAGAGAAAAATTGGAAGCATTCTATTTAAAGTCAGGAACCCAGCAAGGCTTTTCCCTCTCTCTACTTCCTTTTAATATAATGCTTGAAGCTCTTGCTAGAGCAATACGAATAGAAAAGGAAATTAAATGAGTACTAACTGGAAAAGAAGAGGTCAAATTAACCCTTTTTGCAAGTGATATAATGCCTAAGACTTGACAAAAACTCTACCAGAAAACTCTGAGAAGTGATTAACAAATTCCGTAAAGTGCCAGGAAAAAAAAAATCAATCTACTGTAATGTGATGATTTGAATGAGTGACCCCATAGGCTTTAAGTATTCAGACATTTGTCTCCAGTTGGTGGCACTGTTCTTGGAGGTCTTAGAAAGTATGGCCATGCTAGAGGAAGTACGTTATTGGGGTCAGGCTTAGTGAGTTTAACAAGCCTTGTGGTCTCCAGTCGCTCTCTCTTGACTTCCTGTGCTCATTGCGGGATGTAACCCTCGGCTTGCTGCTCCAGCTCCAGCCGCCATGCCTCCCACCACAATGGACTCTAATTCCCTGGAACCGTCAATCATAAGCTCAATTAAACTCTTCCTTTTATAAGTTCCTTTGGTCATGGTGTTTTATCACAGCAACAGAAAAGTGACTAATACAAGTAATCAGTACACTTTCTATATACCAATAACAAGCAACTAGAGAACAAGTACATTTGAAACTCTCCCATTCATAATAGCCTCAAAAATATCTCAGAATAAACCTGACCAAAGACAGTAAAGATCTCTACAATTTTAAATCTTTGACCAAAGAGATTAACAAAGATGCCAGAAAATGGAAGGACCTCCCATGCTCATGGATTGGAAGAATTAGTATAGTAAAAATGGCCATCCTACCCAAAGTAATATATAGATTCAATGCAATCCCAATTAAATACCCATGACATTTTTCACAGAATTGGAAAAACATACTAAAGTTCATATGGAAAAGCAAAAGAACCTGGATAGCCAAAGCAACCGTGAACACAAAGAGTAATGCATGGGGGATTACTATATGAGATTTCAATCTATATTACAGAGCTATAGTCATAAAAGCATCATGGTATGGGCATGAATATAGATCAGTAAATCAACGGAACATAATTGAAGACCCAAAGTTGAGTACATGCAATTTCAGCTACCTGATATTTGACAAAGTGGCCAAGAACACTCACTAGAGGAAAGGCAGCATCTTCAGCATATGGTACTGCCAAACCTGTATCTCCACATATAGAAGAGTGAAATTAGACCCTTATCTTTCACTTTGTAAAAAAGTCAACTTAGCTGGGCATGGTGGCACATGCCTTTAATCCCAGCACTTGGGAGGCAGAGGCAGAGGCAGGGGTATCTCTGTGAGTTCAAGGCCAGCCTGGTCTACACAGTGAGATCCAGGACAGCTAGGACAACAGGGAGACCCTGTCTCAAAAAAAAGATAAAAAGGTCAACTTCAAATGGATCAAAGACCTCAATATGAAACCTGAAACTCTGAAAGTGTTAGAAGAAGAAAACTTTGGTAGTAACTTAAAAGAACATTAAAAAAAAGTACATTAGTTGCTCAGAAATTAAGGTAAACAATCAACAAATGAGACCTTGCTAAACTAAAAAGTTTCTGTACAACAAACAGCCAAAGACGTGAAGAGAAGACTCACAGATTGGCAGAAACTCTTCACCAGTGACACATCTGATAGAGGTTTAATATCCAGAGTATATAAAGAACTCAATAAACAAAGAATCAAGAAAACAAGTGTCCCAATTAAAAGATGGGCTAAGGATCTGAGCAGAGAGTTCTCAACAGAAGAAATAAAGATGGCTAAGAAACATCTTAAAAAGTATTCAACATTGTTAGTAATTAGGGAAAGGCAAATTAAATCCATTTTCAGATTTCATCTCACCCAATAAGACTAGCTATTAACAAGCAAACAAATGATGCTAAGTGTTGGAGAATGATGGAAAGGGGAACATTCATTCACTAATGGTGGGATTGCAAGCTTGTGCAACTCCTGTGGAAAGCTGTTTGGAGAACTCTTAAAAAACTAAAAATGAACCTATCATTTGACCTGGTTACTCCTCAGCCTGTGCTCAATGGACTCATACCACTACAGAGATACTTGTACATCCATGTTTGTTGCTGCTCTTTTCACAATAGCTAAGAAATGGAAGCAACCTAAGTGTCCCTCAACTGGCAAGTGGATAGTGAAAATGTGGTACATTTACACAATGAAGTTCTCCTCAGCAGTAAAGAAAGACATGAAATTTGAAGGTAAGTTGAAATTGTAAAATGAACATTTGAAGGAAAGCAGAAGCTGTTATGCTAAATGAAGTAACAGAGTCAGAAAAACAAGCAACATGTATTCTCCCTTGTTTCTGGATCCTAGCACCAAGTCCTTATACATGAGTATATATCCTGATATAACTACAGGATCCAGGATAATGGAAAGAAGCTAGGGAGGTAAATGGAAAGAGGGAACCTGAGAGAGAAGACTAGTGAGATTCAGGTGTTACTAAGGGAGAAATATATAAAATGAGGGTATTTGAATGTGAGGGGATAGGTAAGGTTATAGAAGGAAATTTGTGAATGAATGGAAAGAAGGATCTCAAGAAAGGTGGGACCATAGGAGACTAGTAATATTGAGGGAGAAATGGGAAAAATGGGGACACTTTAAATGGAAAAGGCATGGAGGGATGGTTATAAAGGCAGGGGAAGAATGGACAGATAAGTAACAACTAGCTAGTGTGAAAAACCTGAGGGAGTCATATTAGTCTACTAATCTAATGACAAATTACACATTCAGTGCCACTACATGAATCCATGTGCATAGCTGAAGGCTACATAACAAGAAACAGTGCCAGACAGTACAAACCTTTCTTTGATTTGTTGGCCAGAGTAGTCCAAGTGACTCCCAAATTTATACAGGCTATTACCACAGCCCTTGAATTGACTCCCAGAACTTGAAGGTAAGACTTTATTGCCTAAGACAAGACATACTCAGGAGACCATATCTTGACCTATGGGGTTGGAACTGACCTGGAAGCCACCTCTCCTGAATTCTAGCTCTCATATCTTTGGAGAGCACTATGCTAGCCACTAAGAGAGAGCAGTAACCAATGGTCCAACACCAGCTTTAAAGCCAAATATCCACATCAATGTCTGGCACAGCATAGGACATTGGTGTGGTAGTGGCACTTTTTTATCTTGGGGGCAATCAACAGCTAACTGGACTTAAAGCCCACTCAATGGGAGGAAACTCATGTGTACAGTAAACATAGCCAAGTATGCATGATAGAGAGGTCATAGATCTTAGAGAAATTCCCAAGGCTGTCACATCCCTAGGTTAGTGTAACTTCTTACTAAATGCTAAATATGTATCCTTATATCTACAGAAAAACACCCCAGACACCACTCATCAAATAATCATCTTTTTCACCAGATGAGGGGAATTACAGTGTACCACAACTAGTCACACACAGACTTTGTTTGTGAATTTCCCAAACCTAAGTGGCACATCTCTAATGCAACCTACATGACTAAGGCTCATGGAGCATAGAACAAGGGGCCAAGAGGCCACTAATGAATCTCTCAACTCTCATTAAGGAAGCTACCTCATGCAACAGAGTGCCAGGTACTCAAAAAGTCATAAGTGGCCAAACCGTAGGAGTCTGTGGAGTGTGGGACCATGGGCAGGCCTCCTATATTCAGCTTCACTCACCCAGGGCTTAGGAACCATTGCAGAAGAAGGGGCATAATGATTGTAAGAGCAGGGAGGCTTAAGAACCATTGCAGAAGAAGGGGCATAATGATTGTAAGAGCCAGGGAGGAGATGTATGGCCATATGGAAAAAGAGTCCCACAAGCTCCTGGGAACTTGCCCATTAAAGCAATGGAGTCAGCAGACACAAGACCCATCCAAACTCAACCAGACAAAAATCCAGCATGGAGTTTGGGAGATGGCAGGCAGAGCCCAATGTTAGCTGAAGAAACTTTGGCCACTAATTACTTTTGGGTGAGGAAGAACTGGTCGTCTTACAGTGAGTGGCTCTGGACAGGCCGACTAGAGCTCAGTGGATGAATTTCTACTGAGGAATGGCTGGAGACACTAATTTGGCGCAATATGCCCTACCACAAGTGACAGTATGTATGAATTCCAGTGGAGGGGGTCTGGGTGTGTGCCACTGGAGAAGGTGTAAAGGTGAAGAAGACTGATTGGGATGTTATGTATAAAATACACAAAATCCAATTAAAAAGGAAATGAAAAATTTCATAATGTGCTCTCATTAGGCCTGATACAACATACTTCTTCCTGCTTTCAGCAATATTTTCTTTAAAAATCAATGAAGAACATTTTAATTCATTTATTTTTGTTTTTGAAGAATGGTGAATTGGTTATGTGTATTTCAAAAAAATATTCTGTCCATGATTTGCTGTCAGAGTTTCATTTTGGGACCTGGATTACTATTTTTAAGTGAATTAGTCTGTGTGAGTCAGGTTTGATAAGGTGAATTTGATTGACCTGTTTCCTTTGTTTCTTTAACTATAGCAATTTGTCATCATCACTAGATTCTTCCTCCCACCTCATCCAAGGACTCTTCTTTTGCTGAGTGCTTAGTCACTGTAAAATGTGTCATTGAGTTGCAAGAGCTGCTCCCATAAGGTGCAAACCCATGCTGAACTGTGGCTGCCCACCCTTCAAAGTCTGCTCCTCCTGCCTGTGGCCACTCCTGCCTGCTGCCCACTCGTGATGATGTCCACTCCTGCTGATGTCCACTCCTGCTGATGTCCACTCCTGCCTGATGTCCACTCGTGCTGATGTCAACTCCTGCTGATGTCCACTCCTGCCTGGTGTCCATTCCTGCCTGATGTCCACTCCTGCTGATGTCCACTCCTACGGATGTCCACTCCTGCTGATGTCCACTCCTGCCTGATGTCCACTCCTGCCTGCTGCCAACTCCTGCCTGATGTCCACTCCTGCTGATGTCCACTCCTGCTGATGTCCACTCCTGCCTGATGTCCACTCCTGCTGATGTCCACTCCTACTGATGTCCACTCCTGCTTATGTCCACTCCTGTCTGATATCCACTCCTGCTGATGTCCACTCCTGCCTGCTGTCCACTTCTAACTGCTGCCCACTCCTGCCTGCTGCCCCTCCTACCTGCTGTCCACTCATGCCTGCTGCCCACTCCTGCCTGCTGCCCATTCCTTCCTGCTGCCCACTCCTACCTTCTGTCCATACCTGTTGATGTTCACTCCTGCCTGCTGCCCACTCCTACCTTCTGTCCACACCTGTTGATGTCCACTCCTGCCTGCTGTCCACTCCTACCTGCTGCCCACTCCTGCCTGCTGCCCACACCTACCTGCTGTCCACTCATGCCTGCTGCCAACTCCTGCCTGCTGCCCAATCCTGCTTGCTGCCCACTCCTGCCTGCTGCCCATTCCTTCCTGCTGCCCAATCCTGCCTGATGCCCACTCCTGCCTGATGCCCATTCCTTCATGCTACCCACTCCTTTCTGCTGCCCACTCCTGCCTGATGCCCATTCCTTCCTGCTGCCCAATCCTGCCTGATGCCCACTCCTGCCTGATGCCCATTCCTTCATGCCACCCACTCCTTTCTGCTGCCCACTCCTGCCTGATGCCCATTCCTTCATGCTACCCACTCCTTTATGCTGCCCACTCCTGCCTGCTGCCCACTCCTGCCTGCTGCCCATTCCTTCCTGCTGCCCACTCCTGCCTGCTGCCCACTCCTGCCTGCTGTCCACTCCTGCCTGCTTCCCATTCCTTCCTGCTGTCCACTTCTGCCTGCTGCCCACTTCTACCTGCTGTCCACTCCTGCCTGCTGCCCATTCCTTCCCACTGTCCACTCCTGCCTGCTGCCCACTCCTACCCGCTGCCCACTCCTGCCCGATGTCTACTCCTGCCTGCTGCCCACTCCTGCCTGCTGCCCACTCCTGCCTGCTGCCCACTCCTGCCTGCTGCCCACTCCTGCCTGCTGCCCACTCCTGCCTGCTGCCCACTCCTGCCTGCTGCCCACTCCTGCCTGCTGCCCACTCCTGCCTGCTGCCCACTCCTGCCTGCTGCCCACTCCTGCCTGCTGCCCACTCCTGCCTGCTGCCCACTCCTGCCTGCTGCCCACTCCTGCCTGCTGCCCACTCCTGCCTGCTGCCCACTCCTGCCTGCTGCCCACTCCTGCCTGCTGCCCACTCCTGCCTGCTGTCCACTCCTGCCTGCTGTCCACTCCTGCCTGCTGCCCACTCCTGCCTGCTGCCCACTCCTACCTGCTGCCCACTCCTGCCTGCTGCCCACTCCTGCCTGCTGCCCACTCCTGCCTGCTGCCCACTCCTGCCTGCTGTCCACTCCTGCCTGCTGCCCACTCCTTCCAGCTGCCCACTCCTGCCTGCTGCCCACTCCTGCCTGTGTCCACTCCTGCCTGCTGCCCACTCCTGCCCACTGCCCAGTCCTGCTCACTGCCCAGTCCTGCCCACTGCCCACTCCTGCCTGCTGCCCACTCCTGCCCGCTGCCCACTCCTGCCTGCTGACCACTCCTGCTTGGCGACTACTTGGTCTAGCATCTCGGTTCTCACTGTCCACCTCCTGCCCCAGGCCTTGGGCCTTTGTATCTCCTGGGGCTGGTACCATTTTCTGCATATTGCTTTGTCCCAAGTGTGATCACAGAATTTGCCTTTTAAATACCCATAATAACAGTTAAATCTAAATGGGCATTTGTGCTGAGTGAGGCATTACTCTGGATTTTAAAATTTCTTAAATTTTTGAGAATTTCACACATTTATGCAATGAAATAGGACTGTAACTACTCTTATTTCCTCTCCATTCCTCACACATTCTCCCTTCATTCCCCCTCCCAATTCCATGTCTTTTCTGATAAACCACCACATCTGATTAGTGCTGTCTACATTTCTGTAGGTGTGTGACCCTCCACTGGTACTCCTCAGCCCAGTACCCAAGTGTTTTCATGCTTGGCTTCTAGGAATCACTCTTCTCAACACCAGGACTTACAGGAGGGATCATCTGCCAGGTCAGAAAAAACATGAGGACCCTCAAGAGTGTACTGTTGTGACAATGCCTAACAGGAACTAAGACTTTCAGAGTAGCCAACACATTGCCTGCTAGGGTTCACCATGGTGTCTGCTAGGGTTTACTATGGTGCCTCCTAGTGTTTACCATTGTGCCTCCTAGGGTTTTCCATGCTGCCTCCTAGGGTTTAACATGGTGCCTTCTAGTGTTTACCATGATGCCTGCTAGGGTTTAACATGGTGCCTGCTAGTGTTTACCGTGGTGCCTGCTAATGTTTACCATGGTGCCTCCTAGGGTTTAATATAGTGCCTCCTAGGGTTTACCATGATGCCTGCTATGGGTTTACCATGGTGCCTGCTAGGGTTTACCATGATGCCTGCTAGGGTTTACCATGGTGCCTGCTAGGGTTTACCATGATGCCTGCTAGGATTTAACATGGTGCCTCCTAGGGTTTACCATGGTGCCTGCTAGGGTTTACCATGATGCCTGCTAGGGTTTACCATGATGCCTGCTAGGGTCTACCACGATGCCTGCTAGGGTTTAACATGGTGCCTCCTAGGGTTTACCATGATGCCTGCTCGGGTTTAGCATGATGCCTTCTAGGGTTTGCCATGGTGTCTGCTAGGGTTTACCATGATGCCTGCTAGGGTTTAACATGATGCCTTCTAGGGTTTGCCATGGTGCCTGATAGATTTACCATGATGCCTGCTAGGGTTTACCACAGTGCCTGCTAGGGTTTACCATGATGCCTGCTAGGGTTTATTTACCCTGGTGCCTGATAGATTTACCATGGTGCCTGCTAGGGTTTACCCTGGTGCCTGCTAGGGTTTACCCTGGTGCCTGCTAGGGTTTACCATGATGCCTGCTAAGGTTTACCATGGTGCCTGCTAGCGTTTGCTATGATGCCTGCTAGGGTTTACCATGGTGCCTGCTAGGGTTTAACACAGTGCCTGCTAAGGTTTACCATGATGCCTGCTAGGGTTTACCACAGTGCCTGATAGATTTACCATGGTGTCTGCTAGGGTTTATCCCGGTGCCTGCTAGGGTTTACCATGGTGCCTTCTAGAGTTTACAGCCCTTACTGGCTGACAAGCTTGTGGACATTTTTTGAAGCTCAGAGCAGCAGGACAAGACTGTTCTAAACTGATACATGCATGTTTCCTTCCTTCTTTGTTCTGTTCATCTTCATAGGACTGCAGCTCCTTTTTGCATTTTGATTTCTCATACTCATGTCTTAATCACTGGATAACCTACCTCTCCATATCCATCAGGGTAGGCCACAGGGAAAAATATCAGCTAAGTTCTCCTTATGAAAAGCATCACCACATCTAAATGAACAATAAAGGAAAATTATGCTTCATAAATGCATTTTTCTACAGTCATTCCTGTGCCACTTTGGATTAGAAGACTTAATTAGTGTGAGAAATATTAAGATGGGGGCTGGAGAGATGCCACAGCAGTTAAGAGCACTGGCTTCTCTTGCAGAGGACACTGGTTGAATTCCCAGCACCCACATGGCAGCTAACAACTGTCTTAACTCCAGTTCCAGGGGAGTCCTGTACCCTCTTCTGACCTCCACAGGCATTGTACCACATGGGTACACTTAAATAGATATAGCCAATATACTCATATACAAAATTAAAACAGCAAATAAAATAACTAATAAGAAGCAATACATGGGAAAATAACAAATGAAACTACCTTTGTTCAGATGGGATGACTGTCCATATTAAATAAAGTCTTTAAAATGAAATAGCAAATTTTAAATGAGATCACAATATGTAAGACTAATAAACTTAGTTTGATTTCTTCATGTTAGATCATTGCTAGTATTTAAATCTGAGATTAAAATAAAATAAAATAGCACCATTTCCAATACTGGCAAAACAATATTTGAGTATGGACATGGAATCTGCTGGCATGCTCACCGAGGGGTAATCAATCAACAGCTGTCTAACTGGACGTAAAGCTTTCTCAATGGGAACTCATTTGTGGCACCATAATCCTAAACAAATTCACAAGGCTGGAGAGATCATAAATCCAACAGAAATCCCTATCTGTGTCAAACCTCTGCACAAATGAAATTTCTTACTACATGCTTAATGTGGATCCTTACACTTACAGACAAGTATAGTGTACACTGCTCATCAAAGAAGCTTCTATTTGCAGCAGATGGAGACTATTGCACAGTTCCACAACTGGTCAACACAGGGAATATATCTGAGAGATTCTCAGCTCATCTACAGTGGAACCCCTCCAGCTAAGGCCCGTGGAACATAGCAGAACAGTGAGTAGAGAGGATACTAGTGCATCCCTCAACTATCACCAGTGAAGCTTCCTCAGACAGCAGAATGTAATGAGCACAGAAGGCAACAACTGTCCTAATTTTAGAGAATATTATAAAGTATGTGTCTCTGGATAGGACTCCTATTATAAACCTCACCTACACATAGCTCAGGGACCATTGGGGAGTGGAGAGAGGAAAGGTTGTAAGAGCCAGGGTTGGTAAGTACATGAACATAAGGAAACAGGTTTTCAGGCTTCTGAGAACTTGCTTATATGAACTTACAACAATGATGACAGCATGCACAAGATGCATGCTGATGCAATCAGACAAACACCATCACAGAACGTGGGAAATAGGCAGCAGGCCCCAACCTTAGCCAAGGAACTATTAGCAATTAATTACTGCAGGGTGAGGGAGACAATCTTTTTTTTTTATAATCCTTTTATTGAGGTTTTATGTATTTCAGACATCATTTCTCAGTTTGGTTTAGACATATTCCTCTTTCCCTTATTCCACCCCACCCCAGATCATGTACTCTGCCATAACTGTCCTGAATCTTTCTCTCAGTCATTTATTATGACTGAGAGTTTATGACTCTAGATAGGCTGACTAGATTGCAGTTGAGGGACTTTCACTAAGGCACATCTGGGCACAAATGCTTGACCTGATAGGCCTTACCATATGACTAGAATGCATGAAATCTGGTGGGGGGCTATAATGGTCCACAGATGGGCTAGGGGATCTACATTTGATTAATATCTCTTATATGAAATACACAAAAACTCAATAGAATATATATTACAAAAAGGAGCTCTGGATGCTGCAGAGAACCAGAAATAAAATTGCTGCATGATTCGACAACCCCACCTCTAAATATATAACTGAAAGTATCAAACAAGTACTTGAGTATTTATGAATCCACATTGATAGCAACACAATTCACAATGAATACAAAGAAGGAGCAAGCTAGCTGTCCATGGACAGCTGAACAGAATAACATTTGATATTGATACATAATGAAATACCCAGGCTTAAAAGGTTACAGCTTTCTAGCATGTGTTACAGCATGGAGATATCTTGAGGACCTTGTTTCTTTGATGAAATGAGCCATTGACATGAGCATATTGCATGAGTCTTCTCACGTGAAGCTTCTAGATTTGTCTACTCCATACAGCTAGAAGACAAAGCTCACTGCAGGTGGGATGGGTAGCAACTGTTCAGTTTCAGAGTCTCAGTTTTCTAAGATGTGAAGAGCTCTCTAGAGCTGGACAGTGGGACCCATACAGCCTTGTGAAATTGAATTTACTCTATGCCACTGAACAGTGTAAAGTTTATATTCTGTACATTTCATCACAATTTAAAAATAAGAAATACTAAAGCTATAAAAAATGCTTGAGAAACACAGAGGAGAATATATTGATGCACTTGACTTTGAAGGGAATGCTCCTGCATCTATCAAAAGTGTGATGCATGTAACATGAGTATAATTTGGGTGTTTCAATATTGAAATTTTCTCCCATGTGTGGTATCTTAAAAGAATATTTCTCCCCTAACTTGTGAGAAAGTAAGTTTTTGTAATTTCAGATAACAGATATGCACAGTCTAAACCTCCCATTTCTCAAAAAAAAAACATGCACTTATAAGAAACATAAATACTACAAACATGTCACCAGACACAAACGAATGACTGATATGAAAGCAAAACAAACCTCCCTGTCCTGAGGAGTGCAGCCAGTCATTGAGCTTCTCAGACACTGGCTGCAGGAATACAGATTGCTACAGCCATTTCCCAAACTAGTTTGACAGCTTTTGATCTACAGTGCAGCCTAATGTATTAATTTGTAGTATTGCTACCTAATGTCACAATTCAAGCAGCTGAATTAAGTCCTGATTTGTGGGAATGACTTTTTGCTTACATTTCCTAAGGCTGAAGTCAAAGGAACAGCAGGGTATGTTCCTTCCCTGTCACTCGGGTGGAGAGTCTTCTTCCAGATACACTCCTCATGACTGGGGGGCTTGTGAGGCTGATGCCTGCCCAGGGTCTTATTGGAAGTTGAAGGTGCCTTAGTTATTCTCAAATAGCTGACTTCTTTCAACCAGCTATCATTTATAAAGTCTCATTCACAATTCCTTTCAAATCAGAGAAAAAAAAATGTCATGCTTTTGAGGGATTTATGACAGATCTGGGTGCTTCAACCTTACCAAGAATCCATAGAGAAAAACCCCTGCTAACACAGGGCCTGGGTGAGTCCAACTGTGGTAGCCAGATGGAAAGATGAGTAAAGAAGGTGGGGAGACACAGGAATGGTGAGGTGTATATGGTGGGAAGGAAGACCTGTGGGTGCTGTGGAATTTGGAGTAGGAAGGAAGACATGGAATCATTTGTTCCCATGAGGCTCTGTTCTCTGTCAGTAGAACTGACAAGTGATTTATCATGTCCTATAAGCTTTAGTTTTTGCTCATAAGTACATGATCCCTGACAGGCTGACTCCGCAGAGTTCCTCAAAATACACCTGCTGATAGAACTCAGGGTGCCTGCTTTGCCCCTCCCCACCAACAGCATTATGTGGAATCAACTTCCTGTTAACTGAGTCAGGCTTTTCTATTCTGACATATTTCCTTAGAAGTTAGCTGTGGATAACAGGAATTCCTAGGCCAAGCCATACACAATGCAGCTTTAGCTCAATACGTCCTACTCAACCTTTACCTCTGTGCACAGTCCTTGCTATCTCTAGCCAACTAGCTTTCTTTGAGATACAGTGATTGCAATAATCTTTACTAAAGAATAAAGCCTTCTGAAACTTTTTAATGTCAGTGACGAAGTCCAACTCTGCCATTGTTCCTCTCTGGCCTAATGTCTCTCCTAGAAGCAGTTGTTAGGACATTGTTGATTATCGTGCTGGTTACAGCATCATGGGAACATGATGATACAGCACTAGGTCACATTGTGAAAGACCTTCTACCAGAATGGATGGGAGTTCCATCCAGCTATTTCCCAGACATCTCTGATATGGGGAAATGGGCTTCTAATGTAGGAGCAGCGAGGCAAGTAACTAAGAAGGAGGAATGTTAAAAACTCATTAGAGCCGAGAAGGACTCTTAGCTGCTCAGACAGCGAAGCTCTGATTAGCTCACATTGGTACTTAAATTTCTTCGCATTTCCTATGAACACGGTGGGGAAAGTTCCTGCTTTGCTTTAAGTGGGTCATTTGCATAAGTGTCCTTGCTGTAAGGAGACATAGAGCCTGTGGGACACTCCAGGCAAGAGAGCTTGGTAATGGAAAAAGTGTCAAATGCCCTGACAGTTACCACCTGCAGAATCAAGTCTGACTGTTCATATCCTGGGGTTAATGCTCCATCCCCTCAGCTCAATTACCCAGAGGTGCTTCAAGTGTCTTCAGCCTTCCTGCAGTGTGGTTTTATATTCCCAGACCTTGACTCTCGCTCTGTCCTGCCATCAGTCACCCTTGTGGACTATACTGGGTTATTTTTCCTTAACTCTCTCTCCTTTAAAGCCATTTAACATCTGTCCTCCCTACTGCCTTGGCATATTATGAAATGCAATAAAGATAATGGATTTTGAAAGTGAACTTCAGACATATAATGCTAAGTAAACACAAGGGATTGTGTGATTCCTTGAGGAATTCTGTGAGAGTTTTGAGGACGCCAATTTGAAAGAGAGAAATCAGGTAGAGATGAAGGTGTTTGCTGCTGTAACTGAGTGCAGAACATGGCTGACTGAGGGAAGAGTGATCTCAAGAAAGCTCTGCCACACAATTGAAATAGAATTCATTCAGACCTTGAGAAAAATGAAAATTTCTAGAACTTCTACAAGAAATGCCACTTGGACTTCCATGGATCACAGGAGAGTGATCATCAGGAATAGATACAAACATATCCTAAAGGCAGCTATAGTACCAGTTCCCTAGAGACAACCATCCATCCGCAGGCCAGAGGACAGGCAGAGAATGAGCTTTCCTCAGAACGCCACACAGAGATGGTTTCACCATCTCCATCAACTCACACATGCATGGGAAAGAATAAAATGCCAATCCCTGACTGCCATTTACTTACTAGGATTGATTACTCATAGATTTTGCTTTGATTTACATGTAGGAGCACATTCCTCTGTGTGTGTATGTGTGTGTGTATGTGTGTTTGTGTGTGTGTGTGTGTGTGTGTGTGTGTGTACAGTCATTCAGATGCTCCTGAAGATCAGGAGAACATGTCAGGCTCTGTGGAGCTGCAGTTAGAGGTGGTTGTGAGCAGAGCAGAGTGGTGTAAGAACTGAACTCAGGTCCTCTGCTAAAGCAGCCAGTCCTCTTAAACACCAAGATTCTCTCCAACCTCTGTATTTTAGTATTTTAATGATGATTATAGAAAAAAATAATAGATTATTCAGTTATCCCAAAAGGAAAATCAAATGATTGCCCTTTTTACATGTGGTCTATGATTAACTGATATTCTCCATGAAAAATCCAAACCTGATTGAAATTATAAGTAAGAATATAAAACAAAGAATTTAAAATGTGGGCATGTGCTTTTCTCCTTCAAATTCAGGTTTCCTCAAGAATTTGCAGAAGTTAGTCGACATATGTTTTATTTTAAATATCAGGTGAGAATAGTTGATCAGAGAATTCCAAGGACTGATAGGCTGTCAATTGTGTTGTTGAAAGAACAGGAATTGCTTTTCAAATTAGTATTTTTAAAGCCCATATTTTATTGAAGCTCTGTGCATTTCATACAAAATTACATTACAAATATGGACCTGTGCCCCCCTTTATGCCTCCCCACCCCACCAGAGCTCATGCATTCTGCAAAACAGGTTTTTCATCTTTTTCTCAGTATCTCTCAAAATTCTTGATGCAGAAGTTTACTGCTCTGAGCAGAAGTTTAACATTTCAGTCAGTTCTTCAGTGCAGTCTTTTCTGTTGTTGTCATTCCTTCCAATATGCATCACTTCAAAATATGCACATATGCATGCCACATACATCATAGGTTTTAGCATCTTCAGCTTATGATTTTTTTAAATTAGGATGAAAGAAGTCATGTTTGAAGTCTCCTCCTTGGCAAGCCCAAACCATGATCAGTTCTGCCCTTGTGTTCCAAACTGGGGTTTTCCCTTTCCATGGTCACCAAATGAGGTCCAGTAAGCACTGTGTCCTGTCCCCATGATACAGCCTGGGTAGTTCAACAATGGCAGTTTATACGCTGAAGAGGCTGAAACCCTAGTAGTAGCTCAGTCCACAAGTTGGATGTCTTAGCAGTCCCCATCTGGCATTGAAGGTTTGGAGGATTGTTGGAGATACATGAGTCTTCAGTCCATATTGGAAGGTTGAAAACCTGTTTCTTCTCATGTCTTTGAAGGATGGCAAAAGCAGTGGTAGCTACAGGGTAGCTGCACTTGCCAGTAAGACAGGCAAAACAACTGTGTTCTTTTGTCTCTTTACTAAGATCTCAAGTTTTATACCTGAAGAACAATTTCTCAGGGCATATTATTTATTTATTTATGGTTATACTTTTCTTTTGGATGTTTATGGCCACACAGCCCAGATTAACCAAGGTATTTGTTTTCTCAAAGTCAGTTGAGGATCTGGTCCTCAAGGGTCACTCAGGTTTTTATTTTTTATTTTTGGGGTGGGGAGGGAGCCACTGGCTCGTTTTGGCTTTTCAATCACCAGTTCCATCCACTCAAGGACAAAGTCAGGTCTTGCTAAACCAGGCTTCCCTTTATGAAGCATGAGCAGACTTTCATCTTTATAGACTAGATGGCTGAAGTCCCATCAGTGGATCTCTGAGACCTCCCTGCACAGGAAGACTGGTGACTCACATTTGCAGGACATTTCAAGAGATGCCCCCATGCATGGTCCCCTGGGACTTAGTTTACCTCTGAGGGAAAGAAACAAAGTTATCCCTTATAAGACCCTTGGCCAAATTGGTATCAGCATAAATTATGGTTGTTAAGCATCCAGAAAGGCTAAGTTACACCAGCCTGATACATTTAACTACTTTACAATATTTTAGAAAATGCTTGGACAAAACCTTAAGCAGCCTTGTATAAGAAATGCTAAGAAGCACTCCCATAAAATAAATACTGTGGTTAGACATAATGTCATGACAAACTAGTTTTTACGACATTCATTTGATCTTATATTACTCTAAAATATACATACATATCCTTCCTCCATATAATAAAACTTCTTAACTCTGAAAATAAATGGTAGTTTAGTTCTAGAACCTGTTAAGGGACTCACAATATAAGAGTACAATTCTTTTCAGATCACATTAACGTTGCTATTTGTCTTACAACTAGGTATTGGCTCTAGCATCCAGAGATGAGGGATACAATTTGTCCTTTGTTTTTCTGGGACTGTGTTATTTCACTGAACATGATATCTTCTAGTTCCATCCATTTACCTGTAATGTCCATGATGTCATCTTTCTTTACTGTTGCATAGAACTCCATTGTGTAGATATACTACATTTTCTCTGTCCACTCCTCATTTGAGGGGTACTTGGGTTGGTTCCAGCTCTTTGCTATTGTGAAGAGAGCTGCAATAAACATGGCTGTGCATGTATCTCTGCAGCAAGATGAGTCTTGTGGGTATATACCCAGGAGTGGTTTGACTGAGTCNAACCTGGATAGCCAAAGCAACCGTGAACACAAAGAGTAATGCATGGGGGATTACTATATGAGATTTCAATCTATATTACAGAGCTATAGTCATTAAAGCATCATGGTATGGGCATGAATATAGATCAGTAAATCAACGGAACATAATTGAAGACCCAAAGTTGAGTACATGCAATTTCAGCTACCTGATATTTGACAAAGTGGCCAAGAACACTCACTAGAGGAAAGGCAGCATCTTCAGCATATGGTACTGCCAAACCTGTATCTCCACATATAGAAGAGTGAAATTAGACCCTTATCTTTCACTTTGTAAAAAAGTCAACTTAGCTGGGCATGGTGGCACATGCCTTTAATCCCAGCACTTGGGAGGCAGAGGCAGAGGCAGGGGGATCTCTGTGAGTTCAAGGCCAGCCTGGTCTACACAGTGAGATCCAGGACAGCTAGGACAACAGGGAGACCCTGTCTCAAAAAAAAGATAAAAAGGTCAACTTCAAATGGATCAAAGACCTCAATATGAAACCTGAAACTCTGAAAGTGTTAGAAGAAGAAAACTTTGGTAGTAACTTAAAAGAACATTAAAAAAAAGTACATTAGTTGCTCAGAAATTAAGGTTAACAATCAACAAATGAGACCTTGCTAAACTAAAAAGTTTCTGTACAACAAACAGCCAAAGACGTGAAGAGAAGACTCACAGATTGGCAGAAACTCTTCACCAGTGACACATCTGATAGAGGTTTAATATCCAGAGTATATAAAGAACTCAATAAACAAAGAATCAAGAAAACAAGTGTCCCAATTAAAAGATGGGCTAAGGATCTGAGCAGAGAGTTCTCAACAGAAGAAATAAAGATGGCTAAGAAACATCTTAAAAAGTATTCAACATTGTTAGTAATTAGGGAAAGGCAAATTAAATCCACTTTCAGATTTCATCTCACCCAATAAGACTAGCTATTAACAAGCAAACAAATGATGCTAAGTGTTGGAGAATGATGGAAAGGGGAACATTCATTCACTAATGGTGGGATTGCAAGCTTGTGCAACTCCTGTGGAAAGCTGTTTGGAGAACTCTTAAAAAACTAAAAATGAACCTATCATTTGACCTGGTTACTCCTCAGCCTGTGCTCAATGGACTCATACCACTACAGAGATACTTGTACATCCATGTTTGTTGCTGCTCTTTTCACAATAGCTAAGAAATGGAAGCAACCTAAGTGTCCCTCAACTGGCAAGTGGATAGTGAAAATGTGGTACATTTACACAATGAAGTTCTCCTCAGCAGTAAAGAAAGACATGAAATTTGAAGGTAAGTTGAAATTGTAAAATGAACATTTGAAGGAAAGCAGAAGCTGTTATGCTAAATGAAGTAACAGAGTCAGAAAAACAAGCAACATGTATTCTCCCTTGTTTCTGGATCCTAGCACCAAGTCCTTATACATGAGTATATATCCTGATATAACTACAGGATCCAGGATAATGGAAAGAAGCTAGGGAGGTAAATGGAAAGAGGGAACCTGAGAGAGAAGACTAGTGAGATTCAGGTGTTACTAAGGGAGAAATATATAAAATGAGGGTATTTGAATGTGAGGGGATAGGTAAGGTTATAGAAGGAAATTTGTGAATGAAAGGAAAGAAGGATCTCAAGAAAGGTGGGACCATAGGAGACTAGTAATATTGAGGGAGAAATGGGAAAAATGGGGACACTTTAAATGGAAAAGGCATGGAGGGAGGGTTATAAAGGCAGGGGAAGAATGGACAGATAAGTAACAACTAGCTAGTGTGAAAAACCTGAGGGAGTCATATTAGTCTACTAATCTAATGACAAATTACACATTCAGTGCCACTACATGAATCCATGTGCATAGCTGAAGGCTACATAACAAGAAACAGTGCCAGACAGTACAAACCTTTCTTTGATTTGTTGGCCAGAGTAGTCCAAGTGACTCCCAAATTTATACAGGCTATTACCACAGCCCTTGAATTGACTCCCAGAACTTGAAGGTAAGACTTTATTGCCTAAGACAAGACATACTCAGGAGACCATATCTTGACCTATGGGGTTGGAACTGACCTGGAAGCCACCTCTCCTGAATTCTAGCTCTCATATCTTTGGAGAGCACTATGCTAGCCACTAAGAGAGAGCAGTAACCAATGGTCCAACACCAGCTTTAAAGCCAAATATCCACATCAATGTCTGGCACAGCATAGGACATTGGTGTGGTAGTGGCACTTTTTTATCTTGGGGGCAATCAACAGCTAACTGGACTTAAAGCCCACTCAATGGGAGGAAACTCATGTGTACAGTAAACATAGCCAAGTATGCATGATAGAGAGGTCATAGATCTTAGAGAAATTCCCAAGGCTGTCACATCCCTAGGTTAGTGTAACTTCTTACTAAATGCTAAATATGTATCCTTATATCTACAGAAAAACACCCCAGACACCACTCATCAAATAATCATCTTTTTCACCAGATGAGGGGAATTACAGTGTACCACAACTAGTCACACACAGACTTTGTTTGTGAATTTCCCAAACCTAAGTGGCACATCTCTAATGCAACCTACATGACTAAGGCTCATGGAGCATAGAACAAGGGGCCAAGAGGCCACTAATGAATCTCTCAACTCTCATTAAGGAAGCTACCTCATGCAACAGAGTGCCAGGTACTCAAAAAGTCATAAGTGGCCAAACCGTAGGAGTCTGTGGAGTGTGGGACCATGGGCAGGCCTCCTATATTCAGCTTCACTCACCCAGGGCTTAGGAACCATTGCAGAAGAAGGGGCATAATGATTGTAAGAGCAGGGAGGCTTAAGAACCATTGCAGAAGAAGGGGCATAATGATTGTAAGAGCCAGGGAGGAGATGTATGGCCATATGGAAAAAGAGTCCCACAAGCTCCTGGGAACTTGCCCATTAAAGCAATGGAGTCAGCAGACACAAGACCCATCCAAACTCAACCAGACAAAAATCCAGCATGGAGTTTGGGAGATGGCAGGCAGAGCCCAATGTTAGCTGAAGAAACTTTGGCCACTAATTACTTTTGGGTGAGGAAGAACTGGTCGTCTTACAGTGAGTGGCTCTGGACAGGCTGACTAGAGCTCAGTGGATGAATTTCTACTGAGGAATGGCTGGAGACACTAATTTGGCGCAATATGCCCTACCACAAGTGACAGTATGTATGAATTCCAGTGGGGGGGGTCTGGGTGTGTGCCACTGGAGAAGGTGTAAAGGTGAAGAAGACTGATTGGGATGTTATGTATAAAATACACAAAATCCAATTAAAAAGGAAATGAAAAATTTCATAATGTGCTCTCATTAGGCCTGATACAACATACTTCCTGCTTTCAGCAATATTTTCTTTAAAAATCAATGAAGAACATTTTAATTCATTTATTTTTGTTTTTGAAGAATGGTGAATTGGTTATGTGTATTTCAAAAAAATATTCTGTCCATGATTTGCTGTCAGAGTTTCATTTTGGGACCTGGATTACTATTTTTAAGTGAATTAGTCTGTGTGAGTCAGGTTTGATAAGGTGAATTTGATTGACCTGTTTCCTTTGTTTCTTTAACTATAGCAATTTGTCATCATCACTAGATTCTTCCTCCCACCTCATCCAAGGACTCTTCTTTTGCTGAGTGCTTAGTCACTGTAAAATGTGTCATTGAGTTGCAAGAGCTGCTCCCATAAGGTGCAAACCCATGCTGAACTGTGGCTGCCCACCCTTCAAAGTCTGCTCCTCCTGCCTGTGGCCACTCCTGCCTGCTGCCCACTCGTGATGATGTCCACTCCTGCTGATGTCCACTCCTGCTGATGTCCACTCCTGCCTGATGTCCACTCGTGCTGATGTCAACTCCTGCTGATGTCCACTCCTGCCTGGTGTCCATTCCTGCCTGATGTCCACTCCTGCTGATGTCCACTCCTACTGATGTACACTCCTGCTGAGGTCCACTCCTGCTGATGTCCACTCCTACTGATGTCCACTCCTGCTGATGTCCACTCCTGCCTGATGTCCACTCGTGCTGATGTCAACTCCTGCTGATGTCCACTCCTGCCTGGTGTCCATTCCTGCCTGATGTCCACTCCTGCTGATGTCCACTCCTACTGATGTACACTCCTGCTGAGGTCCACTCCTGCTGATGTCCACTCCTACTGATGTCCACTCCTGCTGATGTCCACTCCTGCCTGATGTCCACTCGTGCTGATGTCAACTCCTGCTGATGTCCACTCCTGCCTGGTGTCCATTCCTGCCTGATGTCCACTCCTGCTGATGTCCACTCCTACTGATGTACACTCCTGCTGAGGTCCACTCCTGCTGATGTCCACTCCTAC
>VZQC01002542.1:7800-29564 GCA_009823505.1 Rhizomys pruinosus
TGTATATATATTTTCCTAATGTTTCTAGATAAGAGATAATTATATCTTCTGGAGAAGAGATATACCAGTCACCTTAGACATATCAATATATCAGTTGATGCTGAAACATAAGAAAGAGAGAGAGAACTGTTCTAATAGCATGTCAATTACTGTGCCAGCATAAATGGTTAAACACACATATACATTCAGAGAGAGAGAGAGAGAGAGAGAGAGAGAGAGAGAGAGACAGACAGACAGAGAGAGCGATAGACAGAGAGAGAGACAAAGAAACAGAGAGACTGGGGAAGGGAGGGAGGGAGGGAGAAAGAGAGAATATTACTATATAATAATCCACTTGCAATGTAGAATTATAGATGGGCCAGGCAAAGCTTTTCAAGGCCTTAAATACATCTGTTTTCATTGAAATTTCACAAATGAAATTTCTAGGACTATCTGTCCAGCAGCTTGTGATGGATGTTAGGAAACTTCGAGTTTTTGTCTCTAGGTTAGAAACTAAATCATGTGTTTTTGTGTGACCTTGAAACAATAACTAAGCCAAATTTTACTTCACATCTTTTGTCTCATAAAATCTAAATTATTTTTAAAATTCTGCTTTCATGAATTGCACATGGAACACATGGGCACGAGTACAGTTAACTGCACCATTTTCAGGAAGGCCTACAGTAGCATTAATTATTTCAGTGTCTAATCCTGAAAGCAGTTATGTCCTTGCTTCACAGTAGTAGGAGCCAAACTGAAGTGTGTCATCTGCAACACATCCCAAGACAGACACTTAAGCTAGTTCACAAAGTCTTTAATAGCTGTTTAAAAAGCAGTGAGTAATTCTGTAATTATAACTCTAAATATAGATCCCATCCATAGTCAAATTGTAAATTTGTAAGCTAATCATTCAAGCATTTTTACATCTATCACACACATCACAAATCAATAATGATGTTGCTATATTTCAGTAATTTTTGGGATATGAAAAATACTGTTAAACTATTTCAATCAAGATCAAAGAAGAGTTCTTATCTTTTATACTGTATTAATGGTCTCTGATTTTTTTTTAGAACAGAACATATATATTCCATTAGTGCTAGAAGTGCTATTCCATTATGCAAACCAAAAGATTTTCATATGTCACTCAAAGATGACCCACTTATTAGGCCACTAAAGTAAACTTAAAGAATTGAAAGAAAGAATATGAAATTCAAATAATATGAAATCAAGCCTTTTTGTTGTAATGCCAGTCATGAAGTCGTATCACAGATTTTTTTTAATGGCTAGCCATGGGTTGCTAAAGTATAATCCTCTGCTCCCTGATTCAAGATGCTGATTCTTAGATTTGTTTTATATTATACTATTGATAAAGCATATAAAAATAAATAAACATCCCTTGAAATGAAGTTTTGGGGCAAAAGGTAAAAGGCAATTTAACAAGAGTTTATCTCTTTCTACTGAGGACAAACAACCATTGTGAATGTTTATAACACAAGATGCAACACTGATTCTAACAGAGTTGTTAGAATTGTAAACACATTAGTACAAAAGAAATTCAAACTGTATTTTTCAACATCTAAGTAGAAAGTGCAAGGCACACAAAAATGCCAATGCATTTCAAATGAAATCATTTCCAATCTAGACCTAGAAACATGAAAATTAAACTTCAAAATTTACAGCCATGGTAATTTAATGCAGGCAGAATTTCAGATACTTTTTTTTTCCTAAGGAGAAGAGGGAGTAGACAAGTGGCATTAAAGATACACACTTGACTTTCTTCACTGCTGTGAAACCTATTTAGATATAAATTCAAGAAACTCAACATTTTTAACCTAAGCAGAGTCTTCTATTTGTTTCTAAGTTCCTGATGATTTTGTAATAATAATCATAGCATGATTAATACAAAAGAACACTATTAGAGATGCTCACTAAAGAAACAAGTTAGAGGGTCTGGAGAGATGCTCAGCTTAAAAAAAATGGCTGCTCTTCTAGAGGACATGGGTTCAGTTCTTAGCACTAACATCATGGCTAACAACTCCAATTCCAGGGGCTCCAATCCCTCTTCTGACCCCCATTGGACAACATGGGTGCACTTGTATACACATAGGCAAAATTATTACACATATAAAATAAAAATTAAAAATGAATAATGAAAATTTTAAAAAGGAAGGCAGAGGACTTTTTCTGAATAGCATGGTGAAATTTTGTACCATCCTGTTCCACCCATTCAGGAACATGGATTCTCCATTTCTCTAAATATTCAGAGTTTATACACTATAAAAATTTGTTACCTATCAGCTGTCTTCCTTATCAGAGCAACTGTTGCAGGTAATAAACACTAATTCCACAAACCCAATATAGGAAGGAAGGAAGGGTTACAAAATCAATCCTTAAGAAACCTGTACTTCAGAACTTCTGTCGTTTCTATCATTTTTATGTAATTTTTCCCTCAAATGTGCTGAAATGATACATTTGTGCTAACCATTCTCAATTTGTTTTAACCTACTGAACTAGATTATTAATAGACTCCATCTATATTCAGATGCTATGACTTAAGTGGTGTTTGGTCACATAAATTGGTTCTCTGGAGAAAAACACAGGGAGGTATTAAAGCCTGTAGAATTTGGTCATTGGAGACCAGAGGCACCCCAGCTGCCTGTGCATAACAGCTGGAATTACAACAGACTCACAGTATGGAGCCAGTCTGTATATAGTAAGAGAAGTTCCCATATCCCTGGCCATTTTCTAGTTTTGTAACTGCAAATGCACTGGGCCCATGTATTCTGAATACACTAAGCAATGAAATTAAACTACAGTAGGCTGAAATAATAATCATTGTATCCAGAATAAATCATGAAAGAATACCAGAACAAATATTATGAGAAAAGTTTTCAAGTAAAGTCATTCTGTCAAATCTTAGCTGTATCAGGCTGGAGATATAGTCATATCATTGGTTCCTTGCTCTCAGGAAGGAAGGTTGAGGGTGACTTTTGATGTAGCCTCAGTGTCTGATCTCATAGGAGTGGAAATCCTGGGAGCACAGTTTCTTTACCTGATGACATGAGCTCCTAAAAGGAACAGAAAGTGGTCTTCCAGCAATGCTCTAAAGCATGTTAGTGTTTATTGTAAGTCATGAGTTGAACTGTGTTTCCCCCAAAACATATGTTAGTTCTAACACACAGGACCTCAACATGTGGTTTTATTCGGAGATGGGATTTTTACAGAATTAACTAAACTAAAAGGAGCTATTATGACAGGCCTTAACACAATGCCTGATATCCTTAGAAGAGGAAATTTGGACAAAGATATGCCCACAGGAATGATACCCTGTGAAGACTGGAGTTTTGCTGCCATTAGGCAAGGAATTACCAGAAACACACAGAATGCTTTGGAGATTCAGACTTTGGATTTCAGAGTTTTGGCCCCTATATCTATAAAACAGTATATTTCTGTTGTTATTTTTTTGTTTTTAGTCATTTTGAGACAGGGTCTCCCTGTAGTCCCAGCTGTCCTGGAACTCACTCTGTAGACCAGGCTGGCCTTGAACTCACAAAGATCCGCTTGCCTCTGCCTCCCGAGTGCTAGGATTAAAGGCGTGCGCCACCACGCCCGGCAGTATATTTCTGTTGTTCTAAGTCACCTTGTATATTAGAAAAACTAATACATCTAAAACACATGTTTCTTGGGCTGGAGGTCATGCTCAATTTTAAAAATTGCTTTCTTTGCAGAGCTGGCTCATTGCTCCTGAGCTTAAAAGTGAGCAAAGCACGTCAGTCCCTGATGCCATTTAGGCAGATTTGTAAGGTACAAGGAAAGGGTCATGTATCAGTGGAGTTGTTCCAAGTGGCAGGAGGAAAAGTCTGCAGGCTCCGAGTAGGGAACTGCATGCTTGCTAGCAATAGTGGAAAATTTTAAACCAGGTCAAACATTTGTTCACGAAAAATTGTATAATATCTTGAATGTCTCATTTACTCTTTCTGCTTTGCTTTATGACTGAAGTGTTGCCAAATGTGATTTGTTTGTTTACTGATGAATCTAAAATTCACTCTTGAACTGTGCTCATGTGTTGAAAAAATGACATCACACAGTATTATGACAAATACGAGAGTGTTAAAATGGAAAACCATCTATACAGCTATATATTTATTTATAACAGTACCTAGTATATACATATTATATGAAAAATTAGACAGAAGTGTTACTGGTGGCTGGGTCTGGCTGGGTGTTTCCAGGTTTTTGGTGACTTATTCAAAGTATTGAAATAAGTGCACACAGATTTGCAAAGTAGCAAAGACACTGTATTGAAAACAAAGCAAAAGTATAAGTCCAACACTGTAAAAAGTGACATTAGGTCACATGACTGAAAGAATACTCTAGTGCCCCAATTATTGTTTGAGTTTCAAGAGAAGGAGGGTTTGGTTGCAGTGGCATTGCTCTCTATTTTTATTGACAGATTTAAGTTATATACCATTTCTCTACTGTTCATGTGACTTTCCATAATATATATATATATAGCTTTAATCGTATGCAGGCCCAATTATGCACTGGTTTAAGATGGTAAATAGGGAATTCTCCCTAAAAGATCACATAAAGGATAAGACTGGGCTCTCTCCCTTGTTTTCAGAATGTGTTACCAGAAATGTTTGAATAGAAAGAGGTTATCAAGGGATTGCTAAGGGGAGTAACTTATTTACATTGTTTAAAGCAAGAATACCTGATGCAGATGGGGATCCCAGGATGTGATGTTGGCTAGGTGCATTGTGTAGAGACACATACTGTGTATGTGCACAGTACATACAAGTAAGGGTCTCAGGGTGCAAAGTGCATTAGAAGGGTAGTGTGCCTAGCCCAAACCAAGTGCAGACCTATGTTGCTAAGCTATTCCCTGTGCTTGGCTGCCTTGTTTGTGCAAAGTTCATTTGTGAATCCTGAGAAGGGTCTTGAGGAGGAAAACTGAATCATGCCTCATCATTACACACTGGCTTTTGTTATATATCACTTCTGTTGCTGTGATAAAACCACCATGAGCAAGGGAACTTATAAAAGCAAGAGTTTATTTGAGCTTATGATTGATGGTTCTAGGGAATCAGAGTCCATTGTGGAGGGAAGCATGGTGGCCGGGGCTGGAGCAGCAAGCCGAGGGTCACATCTTGCAATGAGCACAGAAAGCAGAGAGAGACTGGAGATGACAAGGCTTGTTAAACTCACCAAGCCTGCCCCCAATAACATACTTCCTTCAGCATGGCCACACCTTCTAAGACCTCCAAGAACAGTGCCACCAACTGGAGACAAAATGTCTGAATACTTAAAGCCTATGGGGGGACACTCTCATTCAAACCACCACATTCAACTCCCTGGCCCACAAAGGCCATATAAAATGCAAAATGCATTTAGCCCAACCTTAAAAGTTCCCATAGTCTTTACCAGTCTCGAGTCTATTCAAAAGTCTATAGTCCAAAATCTCTTCTGAGACACAAGCCAATCTCTTAACTGTAAGCTCCTGTAAAATTGAAAAGCAAATTACATATTCCCAACATACAGTGGAACTGAATACACATTCCCATTCCTAAAGGGAGGAATAGAGGCATAGTGAGGAAATACTGGACCAAAACAAGACCAAAAACCAGCAGGGCAAACTCTAAGTCCAGTAGCTCCATGTGCAACTTCTGGGACTTGACTTCCAAAGGGCTTAGATGGCTCAGCTCTTCCAGCTTTGCTTGCAACATACATCTCTTTCTTAGGCTGGTACCACTCCCTGTATGCAGCTCTCCTTGGCAAATATCTCACAGGTCTGGCATCTCGAATGTCTTCTTGGGGTCTCTGCTGCCTACCAGGCTTCTGATTCACAGTTCTCACCAATCGTACAGCGTGCACTATTGCTCTATTTGGTGCCTTCTTTATTAAGGGACGCCTCCTGCTGGAACTCTGCTGGCCTCTTGGGCTATCTGAAAAACTCGGGGAAGGAAGAAAATGCATAACCCCTTCACTCTTGCACCTCTTTGTCTCTAAAGCCAGACCCGTGAATGAAATTCGGGCGTTGTTGGCTGCAAGCGTGGGATGGACCCGGGGCTGATTTGCAAACACATAGGCAACTTGGGCGCTGCGCCTGGACTTTGGAGCAGAAATACGGCATTAGGGGTCATAAAATTTGGGGCTGGAGGCTGCTGGGTGTGACGGCCTTCGAAGGTAGCTGGCGGCAGTTGACTGTAGTAAATCTGCTAGAGGCCGCCCGGTCACACTGTTATCTGCATGTTTTCCAGGGGTTGACTGTAAATATGTGGAGGCCCCTCCTTAATCACTTTAGTCTCCTTATCAAAAGAACCTCTCCTTCACAGTGCCTTGGCCCCACCTTTAATCTTCTAGTCACTTTTCAGATCCAAACTGAACATCTGCATTTCTTTCTGCCCCATCTGCTCTTTCACTGTAGATCTGTACAATATTCACCATAATAGCCATGCCACCATTTCTACATTAGGCTGTCTTGAAATATCCTTCACCAAAGACATTAGTCCATTGCTTTTCAACTTAGCATCAGGCAAGCATTTGGGCTGTGGGCAAAATGCTGCCAGACTCTTTATCAAAATATCCCAGTTGCTGCCTAAGCCATTATTTTCCTCTGGAACTACAATTTTTCCAGCAATGCTTTCTTCCCAGGCTCTCTCTAGAATGGCCCAGTTAATCTCCTTATATAGTCAACAGCTTTCTAGTGCCCAAAGTTCAAATTATTTCCAAATATGTGCTTAAACGAACACAACCACATGGTCAGGGGACTTCCCAGACAGCTACCCACTTCTTGTACCAAAAAACTGTATTAGTCACCTTTTTGTTTTTCTGTGATAAACCACCATGAGCAAGGGGAACTTCTAAAAGGAAGCGTTCATTTGACCTTACGATTGGATGGTTCCAGGGATATCAGAGTCCCATTTGTGGCGGGGGAAGCAAGCTGTGGCTGGGGGGGCTGGAGTAGTAAGCAAGCCAATGCGTCACACTGCATGAGCACGGAAGGAGATAGTATGAGAGTCGAGAGAGAGAGGAGATGAGAGAGATAGAGAGAGAGAGAGAGGAGAGGGAGGATGAGAGGAGCGAGAGCAGGGTGCTGAGGGGTGTAAGCTGGGCGGGAGATAGCGAAGCCGGGCGGGGAGCACTACGCCGCGGTTCGGGCGCGGGGATGTGGGCTGTGGCAGGGGCGGTTCGGGGGACTCCAGAGCAGGGAATACCGCGTCGGGGTGGAATGGGGCCCGGACTTTGGGTTGTGCGATGGACTTGTGGCGCTCGGCGGGTGGGTTCGATTGGTCTGGTTTGGGCGGTGGGGAAGCGCTGGCGTGGGTGGCGATTGTTTGGGTCTATGAGCGAGGGCGGAGGGGTGACAGGTAGCATCATGGTGGGGAGGACGTTGGGACTCGTCGCTGGTTGGCCGCGCGGGGAAGTGCGGTTGTGGAGTAGCGGAGGGACGAGAGAGCATAACGATGTCTGATTTGAGAGAGGAGGATGTTGAGAGAGAGAGAGAGAGAGAGAGAGAGAGAGAGAGACTGGAGACAGAAAGGCTTGTTAAACTCACCAAGCCTGCCCCCAATAACATACTTCCTCCAGCACGGCCACACCTTCTAAGACCTCCAAGAACAGTGCCACCAACTGGAGACAAAATGTCTGAGTACTTAAAGCGTATGGGGGGACACTCTCATTCAAACCACCACATCCACCATACAAGGATATTTCTCAGGTCCACAATCATCAATTTGGCAGGTGGTGATGCTACTCATCCAGCATGGAACTGAAAGGCACTGTCCTTGGATCTGCTCTAGACATGTGCCTTTTAAGTTAGCTCATAAGGCAGAAGCTCTCCTTCTGACATTTAAACACGCATCCTTTTGGCTTGCTCCTCACCCCTAGTCCCATTCCTCCTTCCATCTCCCTGTCCCCACTTTCCAGTGGACTCTTCCATCTCCAGTATTGCTTCTATTTTAATAAACTTTGTGGGGTTTTAACAGCACCTACTGATGATTGATCTTTTGTATTGGTAGTTAAAAGGCATAAAGGGGTCTTAAATCCTTTCAGTTTTTACAAGAAATCAAAATCATGAGCAATTCTTAAAGCATATCTACTCTTTTTATCTTTTGCTATAACACAGGTTTGAATCAGAGGTATGAATTCAGCCATGTGGAAGGACTGACTACAATAGAACAGAGCTGACTGAGGGGCTGCTTTGCAGTGGATACAACACTAGATGACAGTGTTACTTTTTCATTGTTTTTTTTTGGGGGGTGGGGTCTGTTGCTGGATATTTTTTTTGAGACAGGATCTCCCAGTAACCCCAGTTAGTCTGGAACTTGCTATGTAGACCAGGATGGCCTCAGTCTCACAGAGATCCACCTGCCTCTGCCTCTAAGGCATGCACCACTATGCTCAGCTTGATGGTATCACTTTTAAAGGTAAAACTCATCTCTAAACTTATGACATCAGGAAAATTCAGCTGGATGTCTGACTGGGGTGTACTAAATTTTTTGAGTTATTGCTGTCATAATGTGCTTCCACAGTAAAGTGGAAATCCAGTTTCAGGAGTAAGATTTGGACAATCCTAGTGATATAATAGATAAAACTTATCATATTTGAAAACAATGCTCTGTTGAATAGCAATAAAGAGGACTGTATAGAGGTACAAACCACAGAGGAAAACAGTAAAAAGCAAAGGTATCTCCCAAGACCACCTGAAGCACAGGTAGGAGCTGAGTGCTTCAGCCAGGTGGACTGTTTGACTGGATTTCATTGTCTTCGTTGCTCTTTGGCTCAATTAGCTGGTGTGGCTGTCGGGGGCGGGGGGGGGGGAGTTGCCCTCCCCGCTGGTATAAAAGGGGTTGGTTTGTGTGAGTCTTGAGATCAGGGATCCCCCAAGACACTGAGCATGAAAGTAGGTAGAAGTGGGTTGCTTCAGCCAGGTGGGACGTTTTTTTTTTTTTATTTTTGTTTGTTTTGTCTGTTTGGTTTGATTGGTTTGTGTGGCTGATGAGGGCAGAGTTGTCCCCCAGCTGGTATAAAAGAGGGTGTTTGAGTCTTGAGATTGGGATCTGACCCAAGACCACCTGAAGCACAGGTACTGGGGCATTGCTAGTAAACAGAACTCCACCCCCCCCAAACTGGGATGCGAAGAGAGGGTCAAGTGGATTATTTGGTGAAACCTTGCAGAGATAGTAAAGGGCAGAGTGAGTTAGGATTCCACATTAGAAGCCTAGAGCTTAGAGAACGTCATACTCCATAAGCAAAGAGTTAAAGGAAAAAAACAAATTCAATCAAACAAACAATGAAGGCATCTGAAGGAGTCAAGCAACAAAGCCTTCAAAACAGTGAAGAGGCATCTGGGATTACACTGGAATCAGGCAAGAGAAAACACCACATTAGGCCAGGGACACGAAGAAAGCGAAACACATCGGGAAAGATACAGGATAATTCCCACACCAAGTCTACCAACCCTTGTGGAAGATTCTACAGTGGGATTCCCTCTGGGGATGGCCCAGGGCACCGATATTAGAAGTACAATTGTGAAAATACTTAAAGAAGTCAAAGATTATAAAGAGCAAATCAAAGAATTAAGAAAAGAGAATGAAAACTCAAGAAGAACCTAGACGGAGAAAATGACAAACTCGGAAGGAAGTGGGAAAAACAATGAAAGATCCCTTGTTGAAAAAGATAAGGAGAAACCAACCAGAGAAGCAAAAGAGCTACAGGAAGAGTTGGAGACGCTCAATCGGAAGTGAAATTCTAAAGAAATCCGAAGAGGAAATGAAAAAGTCAATCAAACACTCATCCAATCAAGTAGGAAAAGGAATGGAAAAAGCCTCAGGAACACACTGGCAGGAAGCATAACAAAGAATATCAGACTGGAAGATTACACAGAGCAAATAAAAAACCTCAAGTAGAGATATGAAAAAATTTAAAAATACACAAAAGTGGAACAACCAGGAACTTGTGGGACACTACGAAAACACCAAACCTCCGCATCATAGAAACCAGCGGAAGTAGAAGAATCTCAAGAGAAACGTATTGATCAGATCTTAAAAATAATAGATGAAAAATTTTCCCAAACTAGAAAAAGACAAAACCAATACAAATACAAGACGCACATCGGACACCAAACACGAAAGATCCGAAAAAGAAACTCCCCACTCTGTATCAGTTAAAATGCTAGATGGCCCAAACAAAGACAAAATTCTTAAAGCCACAAGAGAAAAACAAGTGACCTAAAAAGGGAAACCTATCAGAATTAGGAAATGACTTAGTGCAAACTATGAAAGCAAGAAACCAAGGTTGAGTAAAGCATTCCCCGTGTTAAAGGACTATAAGTGCCAACCCAGTCACTATTACCCAGCAAAAATGTTGATTATAGTTGACGGAGAAGAAAATCTTCCATGACATAAACAACGTGAAAGAATACATGTCTGAACCCAACCTTTCAGAGAATATTGAAGCAATTCAAAGGACAGAAGAAAGAGCAACCATACCCCCAGGCACCTAGAAAGAGAAATCAATAAAAAGCATAACTGCAGAAGTAGAAACATAAACCAAAACTGCAAATGGAATACTAAGGAGAAAGGAAGCAACACAAACCTATCAGTCATAACTTAAATATTAATGGACTAATATCCCCAATCAAAGGCGTAGACTTGGAGAATGGATAGGAAACAGAACCCATCAGATATGCTGTTTACAAGAAACTCATCTTACCTTCAAGGTTAGACACCACCTTAAAGTGAGAGTATGGAAAAAAAAAATATTCCAAGCAAATGGTAACCAAAAAGAAAAGCAGGGGTTTTCTGTTTAATATCAGGACAAAAATTGAGACTTCAAAAGTAAAAGGAAATCTAGAAGAGACAAAGAAGGCCATTTACATTTTTATCAAGTAACCAATCTCACCAAGAAGCTTTCACAATTATGAATAAATATGCACCAAACTCTGGTGCACCAAAACTTTATAAAGACAATTCTCCCAGGACCACAGGTCACAGAATAACCCCAGTACACTATAGTAACGGAACTTGACTACCCCACTGCTGCCATTTGGACAGGTCAATCAGGACAAAGAATAAACAGATGGACAGACCTCTATCAAATATTCCACCCAAGCCCCATAGAATACACTTTCTACCTCAGCACCCTATGGAACATTCCCCCAATCGACCACATACTGGGACAAGACGGAACTTCCCCAAATTACAAAAGATTGAAATAATTCATGCATTCTATCAGACATCAGTGCAATAAAGCTCCAACTTGCAGGCATGGTGGTGCATGCCTTAATCTTCGCACTTGGGAGGCATGGCAGGCAGATCTTTTGCGTTCAAGGCCAGCCTGATCACAGAGTGAGTTCCAGGACAGGCCGGGGTACAGGAAGACCTGTCTCAAAAAGGACCAAATAAACAACTAAATAAAAATAAATCTCACTATCAACAACAGATAAAGCCCTACTTCTGTACAAGAACCATGTGAAACTAATAAAACACACTCTTGAATAATAACTGGGTCAAGGAAGAGATAAAGAAAGAAATAAAAGCATTCCTCGAACCGAATGACAATGATGAACTTACAACCACAACAAAACCTCTGGGAACTTTTAAGGCAGGTCCGCGAGGGAAGTTTATAGCCCTGCGTACCTACATTAGGAAACTTTACTTCGACTGATGCGCCAAGTGAATGATCTAGGAACGTACTGCGAGCTCTAAGCCATCTGTACACTGCTTTGCGACTTTGGCCTTTGTTTTCCTTCTGGCCTACATATTCTCATGAATGTACCTCACTCTTCGCGTTCACTTTTGCTCATTTAGACCTGAGCTCTTCATAGGACAGCTCAAATGATGTGGATTCTAGAATGATCCAGGTCGATGATACTTCCACTGTATATCGCACACTTCGTCCCCCCCCCTTTTAACTATTGTTTCGCTTAACCCCTTTTTTTACAATATCATTAAATCTTCATTGTGCTATTTAATGTGCATACTCTAAATATGTTGGTTCTGTTTGGACGATTTCTCTATTATTACCTCTTATTTCATTCTATCTTATGACTAGACTCTCTATTTCCGCCCCCTTTCCTATCTACGCTTAATATACCACATATAGATCATACGCACCGGCATTCATTATCACTCTCACATACATTTTCAATCATCTATTCATCTTAACACACATCTACCTATGATGCTATTTGTCCGCCATCCGTAATACTAGGTCGTTCTACATTCCTCTCCATTGCACACCACTCTGTTTCCACACCATTCTGTGTCGTAAAGATTATTGATTTTCCTCTTTTCAGCAATGGAATCATGTATTAGAGGGTTAGGATAGATGTACATCATTCTTTATTTCACAAACTTTGGTCCTCTCTTTTATACATACTTATCCATCAGTTTTGGCATACAACACCCCCCCTAGTATCTCCGACACCCAGGTCTCTCGCATCCTTATTTGAAATCTTGGGAATCACCAATGCTCAGCCAAGAAGAGATTGACATCTTAAAACCCAGATTGCATGAATTTATAAAGAAAATTGAAGATGTAATAAGGAAACTCCCAACTAAAAACAGCTCAGGGCCCAATGAGGTTTCACAGCAGAATTCTATTAAATACTCATTCAACAGACTTACAATTATTTACAACTGATTTAGAAGGATACCAGAGGGCATTCTCACCAAATTCCTTCTATTAAGCCAGCATCACTCATTACCAAAAAACCAGGCAAAGAACAACAACAAAAAGATTTTTTTTTTTTTTTTTTTTCTTTATTTCTCCTTTTCAAAATTCTAAACAGGATATACGGCAAAATCACATACAGACCCACATCAAGAGATTATCCATCATGATCCCAGTTGGATTCATTACCCGAATTGCCATGGATGGTTCAAACATACAAACTCAATTACGTACATCAGCATATAAATTGATTGAAAGACAAAAACCACCCATCATCTCAATTGATGAAAAAAAAAAAAAAAAAAAAAAAAAATCCAGCATCCCTTCATGCTTAACGCCTAGAGGGCATTGGCTTGGAGGGATCATTCCTCAATGTAATCAAAGCCTATACAAGAAACCCACAGGCCAAATCATCCTAAATGGGGAATGGACAGAAGCATTCCCCTTAAAAGGTAGGAACAAAACAAGGCTGCCCCATATCACCACAAATTTTCAATATAGTGCTTGAAAAACACTTGCTAGGGCAATAAGGCCAAGAAAAGGAAATTAAAGGGAGTGTAATTGGAAAACAGGAGTCAAAGCTATCCCCTTTTTTGCTGATGATATGATTGTTACTTAAGGGATGCTTGAAACAACTCCACCAGAAGAATATTCTTAGAAATGATTAAGAGCTTTCAGTAAAGTGGCAGGTACAAAATAAACCTAGAAAACTGAGTCGCCTTTCTTTACCCCAACAACAAGCAACCCCCTGAAGAAAGAATAAAGGAGACCTTCCCCTCACAATAACCTCAAAAAACAGTTAAAAATCCCTAGGAAAAACCTAACCAAAGACACCCAAAAAGATCTGCGACACACCCAAATCGTAAAGCCTCTGAAGAAAGAAATCAAAGAAGACCATCAGAAGATGAAAAAACCTCCCATGCGCATGAATTGGAAAATTTAATATAGTAAAAATTTCCATTCTACCCAAACTTTTTTTTCTACCCAAACTCTTGTATTTAACACAATCCCAATAAAAAGGCCCAAGAGTTTCTTTCACAGGCTTGGAACAAAAAGAAATGTCCTTAATTTCATTTGAAAAACAAAAAGCCCCTGACTAGCCAACAAAAAACAAGAGTTGAGTGAAAAGTGAAATACAGGGTGGATTACTTTACCAGAATTCAAACTGTATCACAGGGCCATAGTCATAAAAAACAGCTTGCTACTGTCACAAAAACAGACTGTTGCCCAACTGAACAAAACCGAAGATCCCAACTTGAGCACATATTAAATTTCAGCCATCTCATATTGACAAGGGGGCCAAAGCTGAAAGAGAAGACACAGTGGAGAAAAGACCGCATCTTCAGCAAGTCGTGTTGCCAAAACTGGATCACCACTGTAGAAGAAATTAAACCCCTATCCTCTCATCCTGCACAAAGTTCAAATCCAGAGGATTAACGCCTCAATGTGAAACCCCAAACTCTGAAGGTGAAGAAGAAAAAGTTTGGCAGCAGCCTAGAAGACATAGGCGTAGGAAAAGACTTCCTAAATCAGACAGCAGCTGTGCAAGAATTAAGGTCAACAATTGACAAATGGGACCTCATTAAACTCAAAAGCTTCTGTACATCAAAAGAAACAATCAAGGAAGTGAAGAGAAATCCCAAGAGTGGGAGGAAACCTTCACTGCAGAAACATCTGAAAAAGCATTGATTTCCAGAATATATAAACTACTCAGAAAACAAAGATGAAAGAAAACAAATGACCCACTCAATAGATGGAGCAAAGAGCTGAACAGAGACTTCAGAAGTGAGGAATTAGAGATGGCTGAGAAACATCTTAAGAAGTGTTCAACATCATTAATCATTAAGGAAATGCAAATCAAAACCACTCTAAGACATCATCTTTCTCCAATAAGACTAGCTAGGATCAAGAAAACAAATGACACCAAGTGCTGGAGAGGTTGTGGGGAAAGAGGAACATCCACTGCTGGTTTGAATGTAAACTCATCCAGCCACTATGGAAAGCAGTGTGGAGAACCCTTGGAAGACTTGGAATGAACTTGCCACCTGACCCAGCCATACCACTCCTGGGCATGTACCCACAAGACTCATCTTACCGAAGAGATACATGCACAGCCATGTTTATTGCAGCTCTCTTTACAATAGCAAGGAGCTGGAACCAACCCAAGTGCCCCTCAACTAAGGAATGTATAGAGAAAATGTGGTATATCTACATAATGGAGTTCTATGCAGCGGTAAAGAAAGATGACATCATGAGTTTTGCAGGTAAATGGCTGGAGCTAGAAGATATCATGCTGAGTGAAGTAACATAGTCCCAGAAAAACAAACGATGAATGGTACCCCTGATGCTAGCACCAATATTGTGAATCCCTTGAAATATAATAAATAAAAAAAGTGGAAAAAAAAAAGCAATTACTTTTTTTGGTGTGAGGATATTTAGGTCAGTGGCAGAGCACTTGCCTACCATGCCCACAGCCGCAGATTCAAATCTTCCTCTATTATAAGGTTAAAAGCTAAAACAAAACAACCACAGCCAAAATCCCCCTCAAAAACCCAAAGATCTCTCCAGTTTCGTGTTTCAGCCACACCTAGCCAAATGTTCTTAATCCTCAGGTAGTCTTGAGCAGCTGCAGCCTAGGTGTCGAAGAATGGTTCTGAGTCATTGAGCTCTTCAAAAGTTAAATTAATTCACCATTAAGTCTAGAGTATCCCTTGATTTTTCCAGGGCCTGATGAGCTAATAAAACATCAAATCACAGTTGCCTCATAGTCTCATTTAAAAGGCAGTTATCCAGTACAAAATTAAACTCCTGATTGCTAGTAGTTATTGCCAAATATAATATGCAGCAGAAGCTTTGAAGCAGAAAGCCATGGATCTGACGAAGCTGGAAGACGGAAGATGGGTAGTGATGTCTTTAGCCTCCTGTCAGCTTGGTCTTCACATCGCTGCTCACCTAAGCTGAACTGGAAGACATCTGTCAGTAAGCAGCCCAATGTGTGCATCCAGCATGGCTCTTGTTTCCTTCTTCTCAGTCAGTCAGTATTTCAGATACTGATACAATCTCAAAAGTAGAGTTTGCAGTTTGAGCTGGTTCTGATATTTCCCATTTATAATCCTCAAAATCTTGTACACTAGGGCTGGAGAGATGGCTCAGCAGTTAAGAGCACTGGCTGCTCTTGCATAGAACTGGGGTTCAGATCCCAGCACCTACATGGTATCTAACAACCATCTCTAACTCCAGTTCCAGGGGATTCTATGCTCTCTTCTGGATTACTGGGCATTGCATGACATAGGTACAGTTACATACATGCAAGCAAAACACTCATGCACATAAGTATAAAAATGAGAGAAAAAAAATCTTGCTATATACACTGCAATTCAATAGCAGGAATAAATAGTCTATAGACCTTGAACTTTTCTTTTTTCTTTTTTTTTTTTGTCTTTTTCAAGACAGGGTCTCCCTGTAGGCCAGCTGTCCTGGAACTCACTCTGCTAGACCAGGCTGGCCTTGAAAACTCCACAAAGATCTGCCTGGCCTATGCCTCCCAAGTGCTAAAATTAAAGGCATGCACCACCAAGCCCGGCTGACCTTGAACTTTTCTACAGCTCTGTATTGCATGCAGGCATCTGCCTTGAAATTTAAAAGCAACAAATACTGATTAGTCAATGATTTCTAGCCAAGAATAATCTTTTTCTCTCATTAAATCCTTGCTGCAAGTAAGATTGCTTTCCAGTCTTGGAAACATCTGATGCAGCCCCTGCTGCGCATACACCCATACTCAATGTAAGTCAAGAACAAACCACAGCAGCCTGCATTTAAGGCTATCTGCTTCTGCCAGCATTTTTCTCGGTGCTAGCATGGCTAGGGAGAGTGCCAAGCCTCACCTTGGTTGACATCTGGTGAAGCCATCCAGGAGACAGAGTTTGGGTGAGCCATACTCCCAAATGTAATTATGTACAGGATAACTTGCCTTTTAAGTTTCATAAGAACTCAGTGAGATTTGCGCTGAAATCTGTTTCTACAACTTGGACCCACCCTGTACTTCTTTGCTGAGGCCTGCATGTCTCTTTTTGAAGGCTCAGTATCATACTCTGGCTCTGCTGAATCATGTCTAATAGGCAAACCTACTCTAAATTTCAGGCCAAACTCTCATTGCGCCTTAAGGCTAAATGAACAAAGTGCAGCAATTAAGTCTCCTATACTTTTACTAAATTAACACTAATGGCCCAATATAAACTTGTATAAACTGCCAAAGACAAAACTCCTAAGCATCCGTTCAAGTTTAAAGCCTAAAGTATAGTCTCTGGTCATCCAAAGCCTCCTCATGTGTGTATGGTATTCCCTTTTTCATAATACATTGGATGTATGTGGCATAAGTTTTTATCATTGTTTTGCAGTGCTGGGGATTGAACCCAGGACCTTGCACATGCTAGGAAAGGGTTTCCTCATGCTTTATTTACCTGTAGTATTTGCAACCGTAGAGAATTTTTTAGCCAGGCATGGTGGCACACGCCTTTTTTTTTTTTTTTTTGTTTTTTTTTTTTCTTTTTTTCTTTTATTTATTCTGTATGTGTATGAAGTGTACTACTGCATGCAAGTCTGTGCAACCTGTCGTGCAATGCCACGGAGGTCAGAAGAGGGTCTCGGATTCCCCTGGAACTGGAGTTCTCCTGGAATTGGAGTTTCAGACGGTTCTCAGCCGCCATGTGGGTGCTGGGGATCGAACCCAGGTCCTCTGTAAGAGCGGTTGGCGCTCCCAACCACTAGGCTATCTCTCCAATCCCAGCACTCAGTAGGCAGAGGCAGGCGGAGCTCTGTGAATTGAAGGCCAGCCTGGTCTACATAGAGAGTTCCAGGCCAGCTGGGACTAAAGGGAGACCCTGTCTCAAAAAGATTAAAAAAATAAATTTAATTATGTTTGTGTGCCAACTTGTTTGTATGTGCATCACTTACCTGCAGTGCCTGCAGAAGCCTGAAGAGGGTATCATAAGCCCTGGAACTGGAGTTACAGGTAGCTGCTAGGGGCCCACTGTGTACGCTGGGAGCATCTGGTCCTCTGCAAGGGCAGCAAGAGCTCAGAAACTTCAAGCTATCTCTCTAGCTCTCCATGACCCTCTTTTGATCTCCCTACACCTCCCAGGGTGCCATGAACTTCAAATCCTTCTGTTTTCTCTTTCAGCCCTTATACCTGCCTTTCCTAATTTATTTAGATGAAACTTCTTCCCTCAGGCCGTGTGTGATGCTAGGATCAACAGTCACTGGAGCTATTAAGCACATATATTATTGAGCCCATTTCTATTATTCAAACCTGAGGGTAGAGCTCTCAGATGTGCTATGTGATTGTCTACCACACTCAAGTCTGAACCTTCTGTTTTGAACCTGACACTGATTACCTTTTTGCCCTGCATCATCATTTGATAGTCCCCTGTATGATCCTCAGAAAGATTAAAAACAAACAAAACACCTCCTTAGCTTGCTGCCAGTTTGAGGCAAATCTGGGATACATGGTGAGCTACAAAATGTCATGACCCCAAAACTACAACAAAATAAAAACACAGACCTGCCCTCAACAATGCAAAAGGAACTGAACCTGTTTTTCATCACTGAAAAGGACTAGATCTCCAAGTTTGTCATGACAAATACAAATGAGATTAAAAGAATTAACTGAAAATTTATACTTTACATGCTTCCCCTGAATAGTCAGATTTGGGCTTTCTAGGTTGTTCAAGTGTCAACTGTGAAAACCTCTAAGCATTATTTTTCCATGCAAAAAGAGTAAGTTTAGGATTTCCTAAGTATCCCCTACTGCATTGTTAAACACAGGGTGAAATCAACGGTGTACCAAGGTTCTCTATAACCTTGATATAAATTTAGACCACATTCACTTACAACTCATAAAATGCAGTTTTACAACCATTGCTGGGCCGTAATTTTGCCTAGTGTTAAGCCTTTCTTGTTTTGCTGCAATGGAAGGCAGCAGTTTTTCTGAGTTTACAAGGGTAGTAATGCTATTACATGGTGACAACGTTCTTAAAAGCCTAGGCTAACTCTCAAGTAAATGGAGAGCTTGATTCTTGCTGTGACAATTCTGGGCTTCACATTCATTTAAAAGATAGCATTTTCAAAGAGCTTCTACTGGAGAAAATGTTTCCATTAGACTCAGTTCTTAAGTCAAATTTCTTTATGAAGTCTATCATACTATGGGGGGAATCTTTCAGGTTGCCTAGAAAATCCACTCTCCTCTACCATGTACCAGAAACTAATAAAAACTCCAAGTGGAACTCGGGAATGGTGGCATACACCTTTAAGCCCAGTACTTGAGTGGCAGTGGCAGATGGATCTGTTAAATTCCAGGACAGGTTGATTTATACACTGAGACCCTGTCTCAACAGAATGGAATGGAACGGAACCAAGGGCTGTGGCAGTAACCTGTGTTATTTGGATGTCTCTTGGACTACTCTGAACTGGGGGGTTTCTCCTGCTTGACAGTTTTGCTATACAGCTTTCAGCTACATATATGCACTCCTATATGCTTTTCAGATCTCTGAACTAATATATTCCCTCTTTTCACATCATCTAAGCATTACTTACCCCCGCCCCATATAATCCCCCCTACTTTGTCTACAGTTAGACTACCTCCTTCTCTCCATTTTCAACTTGATAACACCTGCCTCCTATTTACTCCTCTCAAGCACCTATTCCCCTTCACCTCCATGGTTCCTTCCTATTTTCCAGGCTCCATAACACAGGGTATTCCCACAGCCCTTGACTGCCTCACAGAAATTGAAGATAAGACCCTATTGGTGAAGACTGGACATACTCTGGATGCAGGACTTGGAAGAATGGAGCTGCAACTGACCAGAAGCCTCCTCCCTGAAGGCCAGCTCTCAGTATCAAGGGAGAAAATCAATCAGTGGTCCACCTCTAAAGCCCAATAATCAAAAACGACTGGTTCAGCAAACTATTGCTATTACTGGAGTACTGGCATTTCTATCTTGGGGATAAGAAAGAGCTGTTTAATTAGAATTAAGGCTCACTCAATGGGAAGAAACTCATATGTGGTACATAGCCAAATACACATGGCTAAGAGGTCATTCTTGGAGAAAGACCTACTTTTCCCACGTCTTTTAACAACGTAATTTCTTACTGCATTCTAAACATGCATCCTTAGAGTTACAGAAAAATGTACCTCTTGCCACTCATCAAAGAAGCTTCTTTTGCAAAAGGTGGAGACTAACAGTTATACAACTGGTCAAATGTAGAGAATACAACTGTATGAAACGCTTAGCCCTAAGTGACACATTTTCAATGCAACTTCTTCATTTTTGTTTTTTGTCTTTTTGAGACAGGGTCTCCCTTTAGTCCTAGCTGGCCTGGAGCTCACTATGTAGACCAGGCTGGCCTTGAATTCACAGAGATCAGCCTGCTTTTGCCTCCTGAGTGCTGGGATTAAAGGTGTGAACCACCACGCCCAGCACAACTTTTTAAAATATTTTTAAAATTATTTAGATATATGAGTCAATTGTCTGCATGTGTGTAAGGGTACCCCTGGAACTGGAGTTAAGGACAGTTGTTAGCTGTCATGTGGATCCTAGAAACCAAACCCGGGTCCTCTGCAAGATGAACAAGTGCTCTTAACCACTGAGCCATCTCTCCAGCCCCTTTAATACAGGTAATGCATTAAAAAAAGATGAATGCATCTTTCAGCTCTCACCAGAGAACTTTCCTTATGCAACAGATGGTGAATAGAAACCGACACTGGCCAATGTACAGAGAATGAGAGGCTGTAGAGTGCTCACCTCTGCATAGGACACTCATTTCAAACTTTTGCCTCCCAAGGTCAGGGATCATTGTAGATGAGGGGGAGCAGAGATTTTATGCACCAGAGCTGGTAGATGTCCACAAGGAGGCGGAGGTTTTCAGATAACTGATCAATTACACATATTTCATACCAGTCGAACTTTTTGCAACTGACGGTTGTTGGGAAGGGGACAGACAGTCTTACTGGGATGGGACTCTTGGTAGACTGACCAGGCTCCAGTGGATGGACCCATAATGAGGGGCATGTGGGAACAGAAATCAGACTCTACAGGCCATATTGTGTATCTGTGCATATAGTGGAGCACACTGAATTGGGGAGGGGCCAGTGCGGAGGTTGGTTGGGGTCTAAATACCATCAAATTGTATTGTATGAAAACCTCAAAAGTTCAATAAAAAATTTAAAAACAAAGCAAAACCAAAGAACAAAAAGTTCTGAGTGGTCCCTGCCTCATCATTAAAATGAACTTAAACACTATATAATTAGTCTGGTATGGTGATGCAGGACTGTAATTCCGGCCCTTGGAGCAAAGGCAAGAGAACAAGTTTGAGGCCAGCCATAGCAACACAGTGTAGAGACCTTGTGTTAAAAATCCAAGGGGCTGCCGGGCATAGTGGCGCATGCCTTTAATCCTAGCACTCGGGAGGCAGAGACAGGAGGATCTCTGTGAGACCAGCCTGTTCTACAGTGAGTTCCAGGCCAGTTGGGACTTAAAGGGAGACCTTGTCTCGAAAATACAAAAAAAAAAAATCCAAGGGGCTGAAATGTAGTCCAGAGGTAGTATAACTGCTACATATGTGCTGCGAGGACCCATGTTCAATTCACGGTGCAGTAACAAACAAAAACCAATATGCTGTGGCTGATTACTGAACTGAACATGTTTACATTACTGAAAAGCTTTCCTGTAAGCTCTGCTCTCTTATCTCATACAAAGTCCCATGAAGTTGGGGCTGGAGAGATGACTCAGCGGTTAAGAGTACCAGCTGCTTTTGCAGAGGACCCAGGTACAATTCCCGGCACCCACATGGTGGCTAAAAACTGTCTGTAACTCCAGTTCCAGGGGAATCTGATACTTTCTTCTGACTCCTCGAGCACAGCAGGACACCAGTGCACTTACACCCATGCAGGCAAAACACTCATAAACATAAATAAAACAAACAAACCCCATTCCAAACCCCAAATTCCTGTGGAGCTTCTCTGTTTGAGACCAAAGTCATACTTTGTGGAATATATATATATATATATATATATATATATATATTCCATTTGTGGAATACATATATAT
>VZQC01002542.1:31676-67898 GCA_009823505.1 Rhizomys pruinosus
ATTCTTAGCCGGGCATGGTGGTACACGCCTTTAATCCTAGCACTCGGGAGGCAGAGGCAGGCGGATCTTTGTGAGTTCAAGGCCAGCCTGGTCTACAGAGTGAGTTCCAGGACAGCTGGGGCTACAGGGAGACCCTGTCTCGAAAAGACAAAAAACAAAAAACAAAAAACAAGAGATTCTTGGAAAAATACGTAACCAAAGAAGACATGGCTTTTCTTTTCTTCATGGGCAAGAGCTGCTCTTATATTTTAGTCTAACACTTTCCCTCTGCCTTTTATTCCAGTGTAATAATTATGACAACCATCAATAGTTTTCTTAGGCAAGAGGTCCTCGAATTTTACAGCATATAAGATTACTTCAAGAAATTTGTTAAAAAATATAAGCTCCTGAACCATAGTCTGAGAAACATCCCAGATGCTTAGGAACAATGTTCTTTAGAATTCTATGACTGACCAAGTATTACCTGAGGATAAATTCAAGGAATTTGAATATTGTACAACTCTACAACTCTGAGTAATTCACTCAACAAGTATTTATGCAGAGACTATTATGTGCCGAGTTAGAAAGCATAGATGGTGTATACTTTAAAGATAAATAAGGAAAAATAAACCTAAATAATGAAAAAGTAGAACTTACATATTTCTTAGCAGCACGCTTGATCTGTACCTTTTCATATTCTTCTTGTGCTTTTTGATTTGATGTTTTCTTTTTATTTTTCTTTGGAATACTCACAGAACTTGGTAAGATAAATTAGAACACATAAGTCTCACATTCAACATGATTTAACGAAAAATTATGCAATTGTGTCAAATATAGAATTTGTACATTAAAACTTCACTAATACAAATTAAAGCATTGAAAGTATAAAAAGACAAAGTAAATTTTATTAGGAAAAAATCCAAATAAGAAATTAAAACCATAGTTATGGTTAAGACTATATATAGATCAACTGAAGGCTGATAAATAGATATTCTTAGAGAAATATTTAACCAATGTACAGAAAGCTTAGAAAGACTGATATTAAAAGCAGACTGAAAAATGCACTAAAGGATGTTACAGGAGTTGTGGAGTCAACAAACTTCAATCCAGAGTTCTTAGATCCCCTTATCTCTGTCCTATTTCATCCTCTTCATCACCAGTTACCACAAAGCCTTAGATCTGGTCTTCACTTACAAGTTGACCTCTTTGAAAGCTGAATCCTTGGGACTCTAATAATAATCTTCCCTTCTTTTGTGTTTCAACATTTTGCTCTCCTCATGCCCTAGCTACAATCTATTTCAGCAGCTCCTTGTTAAAATAAATGCATAAATTCCCTAGTATAAAAGCCTATATGCTTTTCTGCTAATCCTGTTCCTTAACTTCTCAGTCCAATTTCCATAAAAATAAACTGCAACCTTCACTTCCCATTCACTCCTCAGCTCTCCAGTACATGACTTCTGTTCCAGCACTCCAAACAGCTCTTGGCAGGACAGTAATGACCACTGACCCTTTCTAGTCTCTCCGAACTTGGTTTGAGTGTCATTCTTCACTTTAGTTGTATTTGTACAAGTCAGAGTTTTTCACTGAACTTGAAACTAAGCAGGAAGCTTGCTAATGGATTCCAGGGATTCACCTGTCTCACCTTTATTTCATGACATGCAAGCCTACCAAAAATCCTAGACTGTTAATGTCTCTGTCATTATCCCCAACTACATTTTCTTCTGGGATCCTATTTTTTTTTTTTTTATTACTTGTAGCACAAATGACTTCCAGCTTTATTATTTAATTTTTGTTTGCTATGACATACACATAAGTCAGATCTACCCCATGTTTGTCCCCACCTCCCTACACCACTTTTCCCTCCTAACTTCATTTGCATTAAAAAAAAATGTGCTGTCAGTAATGTGCATGATGAGACCTCTACTGGAGTATGGACAGCCTCTCAGGGACTTCATCATTGCATAAAAATTGAGTTTCTGTCTCCCAGCGGCCATCAACTACCAATAGCTGCTGAGCTGGGGGTGAAGTTATGAATCCTTCCCCCATACACACTGGGATTTTTGTTTGGCTTGATCTTACACAGCTCTTGTGCATGCAGTTACAGATCTAACTTTAAAGTTAAAAAATTAAAAACTAAAAAAAGCCAGGCATGGTGGTGCATGCCTTTAATCCTAGCACTTGGAAGGCAGAGGCAGGTGGATCCCTGTGAGTTCAAGGCCAGCCTGGTCTACAGAGCGAGTTCCAGGACAGCCAGAGTTCCAGGGAGACCCTGTCTCAAAAAGACAAAAAAATAAATGAAAATTGCCTGGCTTCTTGGTAAGAATTACATATAGAAAGTATTGAAAATTAGCTCTTTACAAAGTTAACATGGTAGAGGTTTTGTTGTTTTAAGACAGGATTTCATAAAGTAGCATAAACTAGTCTGGAAATCATTATGTAACTCACACTGGACTCAAATGTGACAATCCTCCTACCTCAGCGCTTCAGTTCTGAGAGTAACAGGGATGAGCAAGGCACCATACACCCAGGAAAAAGCACACTTATTTAGCATATATTTTTGTTTTTGTTGTATGAAACAGGATCTATGTACCTCAAGGTGGCTTTGAATTAACAACAGTATATCTGCCTCAGCTTCCTGAGAGGATTGCAGGCATGTACCAGCACCATACCTGGCTTGTTTTTTTGTTAACTGCAACCTATATCCTGTACCCTTTATACAAAATACAAACTAAATAGGAATAGTAGCAGTTAGTATTCATAAGCACTTTCCATATACCATAAATGCTTTTAAGTGCTAGATATAAATTAATGCAGTCATCAAAAGGCTATGAACTATAATACATTAGGAATACCATTCACCTGAATAGATGGCCCACTTTGAGTTATACAATATGGTTGCTTTCAAATACTTTTATTCTATCCTTCCTATCATAGAGGACACTGGCACACTAACACGTTAAGTCCAGCTCTATAATCGAAGATATTAATGGATATAGTTGTATCATTTCTCCAGTATCTTGCTATGCACCCCATGCTGGCCTGGCATTTATAAGTCTCCAGCCTCAGATTCCAAAATTCTGGACTTACAGATGTGCACAAATAATAATTTCATCTATTCGTATATAAAACTAGACTTAACAAAGGCCCTTAACAAAGGCCTAAAATAATTTCATCTATTTATTCATATATAAAACTGGACTTAACAAAGGTCCAATTAAGTTACTCCTTGAAAGGTAAGACTCCAAACCTCAGATTCTTTTTATTTAAATGTTTTATTTACATATTAAAATTTTTTTATTATTTTTTTTTATGTGTATGTGTACTGTCTGCATGTAGATTGGTGTACACCCGTGTCATGCCATGCCACGGAGGTCAGAACAAGACATCAGATTCCCTGGAACTGGAGTTAAAGATGGTTCTCAGCCGCCATGTGGGTGCTGGGAATTGAACCCGGGTCCTCTGCAAGAGCAGTTGGTGCTCTTAACTGCTGAGCCATCTCTCCAGCCCCTTACATATTTTATGTGAATGAGTCTGCATATATGTAAGTGCAATCATGTTGTGCAATAACCTTGAGTGCCAAGGCATCAGATGCCCTGGAATGGGAGTTAAGCACAGTTATTAGCCTCCATGTGGGTGCTGGTAACTGAGAGGTCCTCTGCAAGAGCCGTCAATGCTAACCACTGACCAATCTCTCCTGCCCCCACAACTCAAGACTTCTTAATTCTCATTTCATTACTTCTTTATCTATGGTAAGCTAGCCTACTTTAATCATATGATGCTAAGAAGACTCCATGAAAATACGTTCACTAACCTACACTGTGATTTCAAAAATATTAAGAAAAATTCTAATTCTTATACAAGGTGTCTTACAATATCTGCCATAAAAAAATTATTTAAAGTAAAGAATTTCAGAAGAAAATACATACTTTACTGGTTCAATACAAAGCTGATCTTCGGCAAAAGTCTGCTCAGTGTTACACTGTTCTTCAGACAAAGGCTGGTCAACCTGTTGTCCTGACATGGGCCGCTCAACTTTTCTCTGTTGCTTCCGGAGTCTTTCTTCTTCAGCTAAATAGAGATGTTTCAGGTGATCTGGGTAATGGTCTGTGAACTGGGAGTCCTGTGATGCTTGTGCCTTCTTCACCTTCCACAGTAATTTCCTGTAGTTTTGCTGGATCTTCAGTTTTCTCCGAAATGCAAAACCTTGTCCTATCATTGGGGGATTTCAGTCAGCATTATTTTCACAGAACATAAGGTAAGTAGAAAATAAAGCTATAAGAAATGAAAATTTTTCCACTACATCCAAGTGATAGAACTGTTTTGCCTTAAAATATTAGGTTAAGCAACAAACTTAATGATGTCTTGAGTTAGCAAGTTGGTGATTTGCAAGAAGACAAGGTTAACACTGTCAGACCCAATTACAATTTTCATTGTAAAATTAGTTCAACCTAGTCCGGCATGGTGACATACACTTTTAATCCCAGGGGACCCACAAACAAGCAGATTTCAGAAAGTTCAAGGCCATATTGGTCTTGATATGGTCTACATATTGACTTCCAGGCCAGCTGGGGGGTAAAGGGAGACCCTGTCTCAAAAAGACCAAAACACTGCTTCAACCTGCTGTCCAACGTTAATTTTTATTGTAGTCACAAATTAGTACTTCTTTGATTTACCCCAAACATCATCTGGGACTTCGGCAAATACTTAAAAACAGGGTGGGGGAATCTATTATTTTTATGTTGGAGAAATCACTAATTATTTTCTAAAGTAAAAAAAAACAAAACATCAGATAATATACACCTTTCTGAACAGCTGTTATTACTGGCAGACTGAAGAAAATTCTTTCATATTCTAAGTGAAATATGAGGAGCCTTATAAACACAAAACAACAGTAAATCAGAGGAAAACTGCAATACGAGGCACCTGTGATTATTTGGGCCTTTGTGCTTTTAACCCCGTCTTCTCCTTTACCTTCATACTGGTGGAAAACGTACACATTGTACCTGTATGTATATTACGCAGACAAGTGACACTGTACACTTTGCTTATAGGGTTATAAAGAGTTGTGAGGCCGGACATGGTGGCGCACGCCTTTAATCCCAGCAAGCCCTCACAAATGGTAAAGGCTCCTTGCCTCCTAACTGGGATATCTGCAGGAAGAGAGGCGATAAGGCCCTGCTGTTGAAGACCTGATACAAACATGGCAAAGATGTATGGAGACCGCACTTGCAAGTATACAGATGGTCTCTGGGATGCCAGAGAGTGTTACCAAAGACCACTAAACCAATAAAGCAAATATAGGTCTCCTTGAGTCAAGCAAGACTCCTCCGTCAGCACCAGCTACACCTCATCTGCCTGGAAATACTGTGCAGCAGTGGCAGCCATATGTCTGTATATCCCAAATCTAATTGGCTATTAGCTCTCTCCTTGGAGGAATAACCCACGGCTGATGCCACAAGCTTACATCCTCTAATGGTTAGGAGATGTTATTTAAACCACACGAAGACCCTGCCATACTTGACAGAAGAAAATGTAGATCATAATGACATAGCCGATCCCAACATCTGGTCTCTACAACAGTAACCTACCATAACAATTATACTGTTATAATACCATATATCTAATGATTGTTGTGCCATTCTAGGAAGGATCGAAAGCTATATATATACTGTTTAACATAACCTAAATATCTAAATTGCATGTGCTTCATAGTAGGATCGAAAGATAAGCCTGGACAAGCTTGCAGCCCATAAAGAAAACAGCCAGAACTGAATAGAGACCAAGACAACAGCCTCCAGAGAAAGTAGACTGTTTTGCTTCTCATTCCATCTGTGGGCCCCTTTTCTAAGTCCTACGGGAACAATCTGCGAAGAGAGCGTGTGTAGAATGTAAGGGCTGCAAAATTCGACTTGGGAATGTTAGAAACCTACAAAAATAGAAAAGTGGACACTCATTTGATCGAACTTGATTTGAACATACCAAGCCCCCCCTTCAGAGATGTGGGGACCCATTGGCTGTGTGGTTTGGCACAACTGCTTGCAAATGGTTTACATGAAAGGATGCTTGTACTCACAAATTATCACCTATTGTTAAAAATAAATGAAAAACAAAACCAAAACAAAAAGCAGAAGAAAGATGCAGAAAACTTACGGCAGAATGCCGATCGCTGGGATAGGGGGTGGGTGGGGAAGGAAAGGGGGATATATGCCTGAACTGAATTTGGAAAATGATGTATGAAATACACAAAGCATCAATAAAAATAAATTAAAAAAAAAAAAGAGTTGTGAGCCCGGACGTGGGTGTGCGCACGCCTTTAATCCAGCACTCGGGAGGCAGAGGCAGGCGGATCTCTATGAGTTCAAGGCCAGCCTGCTCTACATAGCGAGCTCCAGGCCAGCTGGCACTAAAGGGAAACGCTGTCGTAAAGAAAATTGAAAAAAAAAAAAAAAATGCGGAGATGAATTACTTTTATCGATTTAACTGTTAGCAGTGCCAGATCCTCCGACGCAAAGGACTGCGAAGCCCATGGGTTCGGCCGGCTTAGGAATGGCTTTCCCGTTTGCAAGTGGGACAGGTCGGGCTCCTGACACCTCCCAAGCTGAGACTCACTGCCTCTGGGACTTGACAGGCCTGAGTTGTCCAAGGCTCTCTTCTCACATACCCTCGCGAACGCTCCCGATGAAGGCTTGCGAGTGGTTAGGCCGCCAGGTCCTGCGTTTCCCTTTCTGATTCCTGAATCCGACATCAGCAGCCCCTTTCCCACTTGTGCCGTACCCTCCGAATCGACCAGAAGTCGAAGGCTTCGCTGGCGCCATCTTGGACTGACAGTGTGGGTGGAACGCAGACAAAATACGCCACGAGACCGAAGCAATCGATCGCCCAACTAGTGTGTACTCTGAGCTCAACTGCTCCTGCCTGTGCCGCTTCAGGCGAGAGGTGCCCGCGCAGCCTTGTTGGCGCCACCTGCAGCCCCGGAGGCCGAGCGTCATGGCGGCGGCCTGCTCTCTCCCGGCGAACTCAGACTTGCCTACGCTGCACGCCACCCTACAGGGACTGCTGCGGTTCCTAAGGGATGCCTTGCCCATTTCCAACGCGCATACGGTGGACTTCTACACTGAGTCGGTGTGGCAGGAGCTAGTCGGTTTGCCCCCAGAGACTGTGCTGGCAACGCTGAGGAAGTCGGCGGCCGAGCCGTCTGCTGCGCCGCGCCCCCTGCTGGAAGCAGCAGCGGGATCCGGTGAGTGGCAGGGCTGCGGGGCGCGCTGGTTGGCAGGCCGAGTGCTAGCTGACTGCGCCCCCTGGTGGAGCGTGTCGGGAGGACGCCCGAGAGATGGGGCCAGTGTGGTGCAAGAGAAGGCAGGGCTTCACAGAAGTGGCTGTGGGTTGGACCGGTGTGGGTTGGACCGCTCTGGGTCCCACCTCTGCACGTTGGCATATTTCCACCACTTAAGAAAATGAAGAAACATGGAAGAGACCCTCATTCACTGAGTAACTCAGCAATACCTTTTCGACTTGAGGGAAACTGGAGAACTGCTGTGATAAGTTATATGGGATGCAAGCGACAAATTTACAGGATAGAAATCAGCTGTCAACAAAAGATGATTCCAAATGATAGTAATGGCCCAGTAGAAAGTAAAGGCCAGTGTGATGTGACAGTGTCTGTGTAAAGAAAGGCCACTTGCGCTTGGGAGGTCAGTAGTAGAAGACAGTACCTGAAGACAACAGGAAGGGGTTTCAGACCTTGGGAACTGCAGACTAAGTGAGGGAGAGGCAGGACACAGACGTGACCACAGATTTTTTTGAAACTTTAGAGTTTTTTTTAATTTTATTTACTTTTGTATGTGTATGAATGTACTGTCTGCATGTAGGTTTGTGCACCCGTGTCGTGCAAAGCCACGGAGGTCAGAAGAGGGTGTAGGATTCCCCTGGAATTGGAGTTACAGACAGTTCGCAGCCGCCATGTGGGTGCTGGGGATCAAACCCAGTTCCTCTGTAAGAGCAGAAGGTGCTCTTAACCGCTGGGCCATCTCTCCAGCCCCAGAAAGAGTTTTTTATGTATGAAAAGAAACCTTTGGAATCGTCTAGGCAAGGTGGTGACCTGTTTTAATACGTATTTGAAAATATGACAAGGTTACTTGAAGGCTAGAATACACAGTGGTGAAGAAACGTGAATTGAGAGACCAGTTAAGAGACTTTCATTAATATAAGAAAGATTGTGTCTTGGATTAGGATGGTGTTGTTGAAGGTTTTTTTTGTGTTCACTAATTCATTTTAAAACCATATAATTATCTGTTATGTGTCATGAATTTTTCGAGTCTCTAGGGTTTCATACCCTCAAGAAACTTACTAGATTCTACCAAGGTTCTGTTTTGGAAATAAAATGACAGAAGAACACCAATGACCACTGAAATGTCTCCTACTTTGCTTTCATAGTCTCCAGGGCTTGCCCGTGCTAGAGAACTTCATTGATGGAGCATTCTGTAGTACTGAGGAGGGGGACCTCTTTTATAATATCACTTGGTAAATACTGGTTCTTTAAAATCATGAATAAATAAATAAATATATATATATATATATAAATAAATCATGGATAGTGTGTCCTACAATTTGCTAGTCAGTCTTTTTTCATGTGTGTGTATACAATGGTACAAATGGCTAGCTGATTCTAATACCAAAAAGAATTTTTATAATTTGTGCTCATAAGAAATCATAATTTTGTTCATTGAAAGTTACAAAGTTAGGCACCTCTTTAATTTACCCTCATAATATTCTGCACTTATGACAACTTAAACTTGTGAAGACTAGGAATCAATATATTATGAATATGAATACAAATGTATTCCAACACATGGAAAATAGTTGCCATGCATTAAATGCTCCATGAGTAGTTGTCGAATGAATGACTCATGTTAACTTTCAAAAGAATGAAAATGAAGAGAAACTACCTTTAAGTACAGAGAACTTTTTAATTGGTCTTCACATAGTGGGAGAAATATCTTGCCTTACATATCCTAATAATTGGATTCGGTGTGTGTGTGTGTGTGTGTGTGTGTGTGTGTGTGTGTGTGTGTTTGTGTATGCATGTGGAAGCCAGAGGTTAGCTTCAGGAGTCCTTCATCTTGTTTTTGGAGATAAGCTCTTTCGTTGGGACCTGCACAGTTAGGCGAGGCTGGCTGGCCAGTGAGCTCCAGGGCTCTGCCTGTTTCCACCTCCCCAGCACAGGGATTACAAAATGGGGCTGTCATGTGACGGGGCTGTCATGCCTGGCTTTTTATGTGGGTGCTAGGAATCGAACTCATGCTTGCAAAGCCAGGACTTTACCTTCCATACCCTGTTTTCTCTCAATCTTTACATTACCTTTCAAAACTGACTCTTTTGTTCCTGGTTTGTGAATTTGCAACTTTGATTAATTTTCCAGGGACACAGCTTTTAGTGGAAGATTTGATTAAGACCGTCAATCTCCCATCATCTGACTCCACAGTATGGACTCTTCAGATTCATATTCAAATCCACTGGCTTATTCAGCAATTACCTTTATTATCAAAACTATGACTTAATAGTACTAAGGCATGCCTTTTTTTTGTCTTTTTCTACATTCAGTAATATAGAGCATTTTGTTCATTGTTTTGGAACAATGCCTAGTCAGTAGGTGGTTAGAAGGTATTAGACAAAGTACAATTGTAAATCAGTAATACCACTTGTTTGTTTTCTTAGGCTAGGAATGGGTATTAATAATGTCTTTTGGGAAAACCTGACAACCAGTTTTGTGTATCTGTCCAACAACAGAGACTAAACTGGATTATTAACCTTTGAGATTTCTCTGGATCTGTTAACTTTCATAATGGACATCAGTAATTGTATAAAACAACGAAAAAAAAAATATTCCTTCTAACCAGAATTTTATTCCAGTGTCTTAAACAATCTCAGAATTAAACTATTATACTTATTATTAATTTGGGAAAATCCTATGTACTGAGCATTGCCGGGAAGATACTTTTGAGAAGTGTGTGTGTGTGTGTGTGTGTGTGTGTGTGTGTGTGTGTGTGTGTATGTATATGATTCAGTTTCCCACTGTGTGACACTGCTTTTATTGAGATCCAGTTCGCTTCATATTTCAGGTAAGTTTCAACATTTTTATCTTTTTGGGGGGATGTAAAGGAAGGTTTGCTTATTACTGTGATATTTTCATACATGTAAATAAAGTATTTTGATCATATTCACTCTCTTGTCTCCTCTTTCTGCTGAACACCTTATTTTCTTCTTTCCTATTAGTCTTCCCACAGAGTTTTTACTTAGAGTACGTGTATGAATATTGCAGGGACGTTGTTTACCAGAGCATGGGCAGCTTTCCAGTGGCTACACCAGGGGAGAAAATGTCTCCCCCTCTCCCAGCAACCATTAACTGCCAAAGGCTCCTCAGGGAATTTGTAATCTTTTAACTTAAAAACATGTATTTATCCCACTTGTTATATTGCTCTCCAATTAATTTCTAAAGTTCTCTAGAATAAGAATCTTATTCTCTGCCCGCATAAGCCAAGCGGGTTTTCAGTTTTAGAAATTTCTTTGGATGTTTGTATGTGCATGTGGAGTGTGTGAATGAGTATTCTCATGTGTGGGTGCACATGCATGTGTGTGTCCATGTGTGCTGTGGCTCACAGTTGATGCCAGATATCATCCTTGAATGCTCTCCATCTTATGTATTATGGTAAGATCTCTTGCTAAACCCACAGCTTGCCGTCCTGGCTAGCCAGACTAGCCAGTTTACTCTGAGGAGTTCCCTGTTTCCACCTCCCACATGCTGGCATTATAAGGAGGCTTTTACACACCCACCTTTTACATGGGTTTTAGGGATACAAACCCTGTTCCTTATGTGTAGGTGGCAAGCCCTTTACCTGCTAATCATCCTCAGCCCTCTTCTTGATTTTATACTCCATTGTGTTTCTTGAGGCTTTTTAGTCCATTTGCTCTAGTTAGAGAAAAACACATGGGGAGGAAAGGGTTTCTTTCTTTCATCTTGTGCTTTCAAGGCACAGTCCATTTTTGAAGGAAGTCAGGGCAGGAACCAAAGGCAGGAGCTTAAAGCAGAAATGGAAGCAAAGACCACGCTGCTCACTGGCTTGCCTTCTCCTGTCTTGCTTCCCACTGTCTTGCTTCCCGCTGTCTTGCTCCCAGCTGACTTGCTCAACTGTGTTTTCTTAGATAGTCCAGGTCCACTTACCCAGGGATGACATCAAACACAGTGGGCTGGGCCCTCCTTTAACAACCAGCAATCAAGAAAATGCCCCACAGACATGCCTACAGTCCAACCTGATGGCAGGAAATTCCTCAATTGAGGTTTCCTCTTTTCAGGAGTCATTAATTTGTGTCAGGTTGACAAAAATTCCAACCAACACACCATTTTTCTAGGAAGCAGTCTTCCATGGTAACTATTTCACATACAAGGCACCGGTGAATTACTTCTTAGGGATTTTTTTTTTTTTACTTAGCAAATGAATTTCTAAATTGACTTTATTGTATATTTTCTTGCAAGTTAATCAGTGTTAAAAATCTGTTAAAATAGTATGGTTAAGTTATTCTAGTTTTATATTTAATTTTATTTTTATAATGTAGTGAAATGTGAAAATCCTTTTGGAATGGTTTCATGTATTTATACACAGGATGTTAATGTGATGTTAATATTGGTATGGTAAGGACCTACATGTCAGTTCCCTGTTAAGTATACCTTATTTCATCCCAAAACATGGTTTTCATGCTTAAATAACTGTTTTATATGTAACTGTATGTTAAGCTAGAGTACTTTAGGCAAAACATTTCCTAACATATAATTGAGCTATATAAATTGATTTATTTTAAAAGCAACGATATGTATTTTGTTTTCTCCCTTGGTACATTTCAGTATGACTGATAAAGTCAAATGTTCATAGAATGTAACACAAGCCATCCTTAATTTTCAAAGTTCAGTAAGACAGACTTGACATTTTTGTTAAATGCTATTAAACAATTATTAAAGATATGCCTCCAGAGACCCTGTCTCGAAAAGACAAAAAAAAAAAAAAAAAAAGCTGGGCGTGGTGGCACACACCTTTAATCCTAGCACTTGGGAGGCAGAGGCAGGCGGATCTTTGTGAGTTCAAGGCCAGCCTGGTCTACAGAGTGAGTTCCAGGACAGCTGGGGCTACAGGTAGACCCCGTCTTGAAAAGACAAAAAAAAAAAAATGCCTCCAAAGCCAACTACTGTAACAACCAAAGCCTTAAAACTTTGATTATATTATCACTGAATAAAAAGTAAATTTCCATTTTAGAAAACATCCCCAGCTTATCCAATGTTTATTGAGCATTATGCTGTTTACTAAAGAAAAACGCTATGAGGACTGTGGTAGAACTGATATTAATTGGGTTGTGACCATAGCAGTGTTGGGAGAAGGTTTCCAAATGAAAGACCATTTTATATCAGGCTGGAGGAGTCACTGGACATATGAATTGAAGATACATGACACATGAAAGATAGTATAAAAATTTTTAACTTTTAGCAGTGAATGAAAATACTCTTTGTCAACACAGGAAGTAGGAAAAGGGAAGGATTTGGGCAGAATAAGAACTTTCAGTTCAGTTTTGAACCTTTTTAATTGAACACATCTGTAGGACATTTCTGTGGAAATAAATGCAAACTATTCCGTTATCCTTTGGTGATCATTATTGGGAAGTTACTGTTGATTAGTTACTACTTCTTCTTGAAGTTCTGGGTCATTGACTGTGTGATTAACAATCACTCATCCCAACCCCTGTAATACAGTTATATCCCTAAATTTAGTACCTATTTATATTGTAACTTATATTGTACTGCATATGATCTAAACCACTCCTGTGCCACTTAAGATACAAGCTTCCAGGCTGAAATGAAGTTTTATGCTTCCCTAACAGGCTCACTGGTCCTGTTGAAGTCCTTATAGTGGCCTCAGTGATTGCCACCACGAAGGAGTCTTAGGAGAATTTCATAGTTGATGATGCTACAATAGTAAGTGCATTGAAATATTACTATCATTCATGCATGCATGCATCCATCCATCCATCCATCCATCCATCCATCCATCCATCCATTCATTCTTGCTGTGTGCAAAGTATTTTTGCTTTACAACTGAACATAGAACAGTAATAGTACTTTGTTTCTAGAAATAGCACAGCAAAATCTTACAAAAATATTTACTTACTTTTCAGATACATTGTTTTCTATGTACAAAAATTACTTTTTTAAAATTTTTTGAAACTGGGCCGGAGAGATAACCTAGCAGTTAAGAGCACCAACTGCTCTTGCAGAGGACTCAGGTTCAATCCCCAGCACCTACATGGTGGCTAAGAACCATCTGTAACTCCAATTCCGGGAGAACTCCAGTTCCAGGGGAATCCGAGACCCTCTTCTGACCTCCGCGGCATTGCACGACACGGGTGGACAAACCTAGAAGCAGACAGTACATTCATACACATATAAATAAATAAATAAATAAATAAATAAATAAATAAATAAATAGTAAAACTTCTGGAAACTAAGATCACTTTTGGTGAAGAGGGAGAAATTGGGCAGAGTAAAGAAAGTGGTTACAAAAATAAGTGTGTGAAATGCCCTATGTCAACAAGGATTGATCTCTGCCAGAGGGAATTATAGCAGACCCAATTTTGACAGGCTCACCTTCTAATTTGCTTGGTAGGGCTGCATGCTGGAAATTGAGAGTGACGTGTAAAGTCATACTCCCAGCTTACTTACCCTGACCCTGGCATGTACACATTTAGGTCAGTTAGAACCTTCTTAGGTCAGGGTTTTTTTCTCAGCAAATGAGGTAAGAGCATTTGTTCTTGTGAGCCTGATTGGTCTCATTTTCCTTAACCTGTTATATGATCTTCAAGTAAGATAACAGAAATGTATTTTTGAGATTTTATTAATTATAAATTTACATTGATTTGTTTTCTAGTTTTGTAATTTGGGGCGTTTTTATGCTGTTCTTTACAATCTATCTATCTATATCTGTCTATATATCTATATCTCTTTGTTTTTTTTCCCTTTTCACTTTTATTGGTTGGCTTTTTTTGAGACAAGAGTCTCTCTGTAGCTCTAAGTGACCTGGAATTCATTATATAAACCAGACTGGTGTTGATCTCATAGTGATCTGCCTGCCTCTGCCTCTAAAGTGCTGGAATTAAAGGTCTGCCTTACCACACCCAGCCTTTGATTTTTCTTTGTACATTGGTATCCGATATAAAAACTAAAAACAAGTTAGAGGTATCCTGGTCATATGTTTATAAAAAATAACCTTTCTTGTTTCTTTATAACTAGGCTGTTTTAAAATTTCATTCATTATTATCGTCTGTGTGCGTATGATGTTTACATGATTTGTCAGTGCGGTGCCTGCATACCACAGGATGCATGTGTGGAGGTCAGAGAACAGCTTGAGATTATGAGTTCTGAGCTTCCACCATGTGGGTCCCAGGGTCAAACTCAGATTATTTGACAGTGTGGCAGGTACTACCCACTGAACTATCTTACTGACTCCCCAGTTAACTGTTTTAAAAACTGTAAATGATCTTGTAGGAGATTTCTGTAGAAGGGTGATTTAAATTATTGCTTTTAATTCATTATTTAGAATATTTAAATAAAACAGATAGATACCAAGGAAGAACAAGAACTTCCAGTAGAGGGCGCTGTGGGCAAGATAATCAAGCCACACCATTTGCAGGTGCAGACAAATCTTTTCCTGGGGGGGAAATTCGTACCTTAACTAAGAATGAACTAAGTCTCAGTAATGCTCTGGCTTCTGTTTTACTAGCTGCCAATCACAAACCGATTAAATACCAGGGAAGTGCTGTGAGGACTGGGCATTGGAACCATTGCCACTTAATTTTCTTGCTCCCTGCTTCACAGATGGAAGTAAAGAAAAGATTATTGACACTTCTTTAAAAACTGTATATTCTCTAAAAAAAGAAAGTTGTGAAATTTACAAAGTGAGTCATTTGAACAAAAAAAAATATTCAGTTGTACTTTCATAGTAAAAGTATTTTAATTGTGGAATTTTGGGCTGAGTGAACTGGCTTTAACTCTAAAGACATAAGCTATTAGAATGAATACAAACTTTTAAAAAAAAATTAACCATTGTTGAAAATACAGTATTATTGTTACTTAGGCCTCCAGTTTCTCAAAATTTCTGGGGTTTCTATAAGCAAATTAATATCACCTAATTCAGATCAGTTTGGAATATTTTCAAAAAATTTCAGTAGGATAGTTAAGTTGCTTGAACCATTACTTTTCCAATAGAAACATCACATTTCTTTCTGTTGGCAGCACTGTCCAATAACTGACTACTATAATAGTCCCATGCTCCCAAGATTTAAAACTCTTACTCTATCACACTGTGAGAAATTGCTCCCCTGGAACCTGAGGATATTGAGACTGCTCTTAAACCTGAGAGTTTCACTTAATAGTTGACTGAGCTTTCCCTTCTCCATCATGCCTAAATATTTTGATGGGGATTTTATTACTTTTGGCTACATTAGTAAATTCAGCTTGAAAAATGTCCAAAAATCTTTATATGATATGAATTTACATTTAAAATAAATTAACCATAGTAATTTTGTAATCTTACTATTTAACTGATTTAGAAGTAAAAGTTGCATATCTCTGATTTTCTGTTTAATAATAAGTTTAATACACACTACTACCCCCAACTTAAGAGATACTAGCTTTAAACAGATACTACTAGCTTAAGCACAGTTTTCATGTGGAATTCTGTAGACTTTCATCAACTTTGTGGTTGTTTTCAAGTTTTGTCAGATATCATTTTTCTGTGTTTAAGTGGATTTTTTTAAGTACCAGTAATGCCAACCATGTTAGGCTGCCATGGTAAGTATAGTTTGAGATTTGTTTCTTTTTGGTAGAATAAAAGTTGTTCCTTAGGTTTTACCTAGCTTCCACAAAGTGAATGCTTTATATACTTTATTTAATAACTGGATGTATTGGTTTCATGAGTTTGTTTTTATTTGTTGGGTTTTATTTTAGTTTAAAAAACTTAATTTTCTGTAATGGGCTTCCTTGGACTCTAGTCCAGAAGGCTTTATGAAGCACTATGGACAAATTGGAATGGAGCAAACTTAATAAAAACCTTAGAAAACAATTGACAATGCTATTTTTAAAGAATGGCACTAGAGAGCCGTGTGGTGGCACATGCCTTTAATACCCGCACTCGGGGCAGAGGCAAAGGATCTCGTGAGTTTCAAGCCAGCCTGGTCATACATAGCAAGCTCCTCAGGCCAGCTGGGACATAAAAGAACCTGTACTCCAATACTCCACTCCCCAAAAAAAGAATCCCATAGAACATAAAGTTGGGCAATAGAGTCCAGTATAGACAGGGAATACAGAGATGAAGAGATGGACTTCCTTAAAGTGGACAATTAGAGGTCAGAAAGGCAGTTCATAAATTAAGTAACTATGTTACTGTTTAAACTTCAATCTTTTGTTGTTTTTTGTCTTGGGATTTATTTTTTTTTTTTTTTTTTAAGTATGTTTCAATAATATTAAAACTGAATGTGTAAAGACCTAATATTTTACACTTTTTTGTTGTATTTTTGAGACAAGGGTCTCCCTTTTAGTACCAGGTGTCCTGGAGTCACCTCTTTAGACCAGGCCGGCCCTTGAACCCCAAGCAATCCAACTCATCTCACAAGCAAAGGGCAAAAACTATTAGAAATACATCCAAAACTTAACATTTGAAAAAATATAACCTAGGTAGTGTAGAACTAAATGTTGTTATTGTTTTAAAATATCATATACTTAGACATTAATTATTGTTAATCCTTCTTTTCTATCCCAAATTTTTTAGGATTTACTGATCTTCCCAACATATTTTCTGAAACTTCTCAGAAGCTAGTGAACGTGGAAGCCTTTGCTCTGGTGGCAAAACACTATTCCGTACAAGCCTTAGGAATATGCACTCCTTTTGAGGAGCTGCTTACAGCCCTTCGAGAAAATAGCAAAAAGAGAATTGGTATGTGTTTTCGTAATGGATATTTGTGCGTTGTAGGTGCTTAGAAGCAATGCATGACTCATAGTTCTATGTCTTTCCATTATATTCTTAGTTTATTGCTGGATATTGACAAGTTAGCTCATAACAAGAATAGGTTCTCATATGTCATAGAACAATGGATAGATCTCCTTTTGACCACAGATGGTTCTTGATTCTCAACAGTGGACTATGACAATGAATGCATTAATTTTTATTGCAGTGCAAGGAACGTGGATGGGGTTGTTGGGGATATGAGGGAAAAATTAATGTAGAAAGTGGAGATTTTCCAAATTAAAAAAGTAAGTAGCAGGAGAGATCAAAACTCAGAGATATCAATAATTACATTAAATGTCAGTTGATTATTTGCTGCAGTTAAGAGGTTGCGATCAAGAGGCTGTGATTTAAAAAATGGCAGTGTTCAATACAGAGGTAGTGTTCAGCTTCAGTAGTGATGGTATAGAATGGGCTAGAGTCATTGTTTTAACATTCATAAAAAATAGTTAGAATATCTGACCTATTTTTCTCAAAGCACTTAATGTATATTCATTTTGATCCTTATGTTTTTTCTGTCTTCTTTTTTCTTAAATATTTTATTATTAAATTTTTACCATTTGTATTTATATTTTCTTTTTATTATATTATATTTATTTTATGATAAATGTACTGTCTGCATGTGGGTTGGTGCAACCCGTGTCGTGCAATGCTGTGAGTCATAGAGGGGCCAATGGATTCCCTCTGAACGGGAGTTCAAAAGAGTCTCCAGCTGGCCATGTGGGTTGCTGGGAACGAACCCAGTTACCTCTGCAAGATCAGTCGGTGCTCCAACCACTAGCCATCTCTCCAGAAGCCCGCGATCCTTAGACTTTACCAGCCTTTTTTGTTTTTTTTTCTTGAAAACTCCAAACTTATAGAAGTGTTGCATGAATACTACCGTGAATCTTGGATACTTTTTACCTAGAGCCACCATTTGTTAAGATCCTGGCTGTTGGCTGTAAGTCCACACACTGGCTTTCTTTACATTTGAGTCCTTTGAACTTAAGTTATAGATGTCATATACCTGCACGTATTTTACCATGTGTCTCATACGAACAAGGCCATTGTCCTACAGGTCCCATAGTATTTTCGTACATGGAGGACTTTAACATTGCGTCAGTAGCATTGTCTAATAAGCAGAATATAGTCGAGTTTTCTTTGTTTTAAAAATCTATTTATAGCTGTTTTTTCTTGTATAGGAATCATTCTAGGCTCATACCTGACATTTAGTTGTACTGTTTAATCTCTTCCATCTGGAATTGTTCTTCATGCCTTTATTTTCCTGATGGTGATGCCATGATGCATGCAGTGAGGTTTGTTTGATTATTTACCCATGAGTAGGTTCTTTTTATTTGACAGGAATGATAATTAAAGGATTGCTTTTTCATGTATCTCACTAGGAGGCACATGTAATTTTATTCTATTACTGGTGATAATTGTTTACTCAGTAAACTAGGATCCACTGAAGTTCTCCATTGTAAAGGGAGATTTTCCCCTTTGAATCCAATTCTTTCATTATTATTTTTGTTTTCACATTTTATCTCTCTAAATGTTTTAATGAACATTATTTCATCATGTTTCTTCTGGAGCAAAACAAAAGATTCAGGGCTCTTAAGAGGTAAGGGCGTTCTGGATATAGACGAGTTCAGCAACATTGCTGTCAGCGTTGGAGTCCACTGGTACCCAAAGAACTAAACACTTTATCCCAGCTATTGCTAATTTGCATAGCTGAGTAAATCTCCCATTGAAGGTAGTTCGCCTGGCTCTCCCCTAACAGTCTAAACTTCAGGACTCTTATCTTGGGTGTCAAGGTGGGAAGAGTACCAGATACAAACAGTGAAACCACCAAGTTCTCGATGGGCACCATCTTGTCTTGACCCAGAAACAGAGCGTCAACTTTCCAATGTAGGGATACAAGCTAATGACAGGTGGGCATGGAGAGATTATATTTCCCATTCTGGAATTTTCCAGTTTATTTGTTTTCTAGGCTGGTGTTTGCTGCCAGGAAGCCATCATGTATCTACCACCTATACCTGGAAAGACCTTATCGAAAAGGTTTTTATATTTTCCTATTGTGATCTGAGGTTCAGCCTATACCCAGGCATGTCAAATGTGAACACTGCAATGGTACAATAACCAACCAAGAGGTTGGTTATTGTACCATTACCACATCACCAGTCCAGTGATGTGGACTACTGTTTTACACACTGTAATATACTTGTATTCTAGAACATACAGTGTGTTCTCTAAAGTGCTGTGTTGTAGAATTTTCTGCAATGGTCTGTGGCTGTGTACTGCATAGTAGAAAATAGCCATATGTGGTGGCTATGCATTTCAAATGTGGCTAGTATAGCTTAGAGATTTAATTTGGTCTTACTTGGGTAGTATTAAGTATAAGTATAAATAATCACTTGCAGTTGGTCACTGCTGCCTTGGATAGTACAGATAGTGAAATGACTGCCTGATTTCCTGTTGCGTAGTCTTTTTCTTAAACAATGCATAGGAATTAGTTTTGTTTTTATAGCTACATGTGTTGGAAATTTCTTTTTCCACTTTGTGGCTTATCTTTTCCCTTTCTTAAAGGTCTCCTTTGATAAAAAAAAGTTTCTTTTGTAGTGCAGTTTTTGTTTTTTCATTTAGAGTTAATTGCCTGCTATACCAGTGAATAATTTTAATAGTGTTTTGTGGATCTTTTTAATTTTATTAATTCAATTTGAGTTGTAACTGCTAAACTAATACAGATCACTCAGATATGACAATAGAATCATCATTTTCTCATTTAATTTAGAAAAAAACATGAATATCAGGTGGCAATTCATTAAAATTCTTTTTAAAAGCAGTGTTTTAGTTTTGTTTATTTTAATTCAGGTAAAAATGTGAAGGCAGTTGAATTTATGAATATGAAAAAATCTCATGAAGTTCAAGCAATGTCAGAGCTGATCTGCAGTATTGCTAATTATTATGGCTTAAAGCAGGTAAGAGTATTTTTTTATATTTTTAAGTATTGCCAGTTTTTGGTATCACTCAGATTTAATTTTCTACTTTTACATTATATTGGACTACTTTTTTTTTTTCCTCCTTATTTTCTATTCCCACTATTTCCTTACCTCCCAAATGGATTACTCACAGTACTTATTTCTTTTTTGAAGAATCTGGCTCTGTGTTGCCCCAAGCTAAGATGAGGTGTTTCTTGTTGTATGTCATAGCGCTCCATGCTTACATTTATTCTGTATTTATGTGGAATACTATGGAAGCAAGATTGTGATTTGAATATGAAATATTCATGATAGGCTTGTGTCCCTGATAGGTTTGAACACTTTGTTCCCAGGTAATGGCACCATTTCAAAAGGTTGTGGAACTTTTAGGAGTTGGATCCTTGAGGAGGAAGTATGTCCTTACTTGTGGGCCTGGAGGCTTTATAGCCCAACCCCACTTGCTATTCTTTCTCTCTCTGACCTTGTGTGTCTGCCAGGCCAGCCTTGTGCTCTTTTCCCATGTCTTCCCCATCACTATGGCCTTTATACCCTCTCTAACTTTAAGCCAAAATAAACCTTTTCTCCTCAAAGTTGCTGTTTGTCAGGATATTCTATCATAGCCATAAAAAAGAAACTAATACAGGAATTGGGACTAGGGGCAAAATTTCATGGTTTGAGTAGGAAACATCCCTCATAGACACATGTGTTGAACACCTGTTCCCCAGTTGGTGGTGCTGTTTGAGAGAGATATGACCCATTAGGAGGTAGAGTCTTGTTAAAGGAAGTAAGGCCTAGGCTTTTCAGTTCTATAGCCTTGCCTTACTTCCTATTCTGTCTCTGCTTCCTGTGTATGTATGAAATGTGATTGGCCAGCTTCATGTTCCTGCTACTGTGCCTTTTCTGCCATGTTGAACTATGAACTGTATCCAGTCTGAAACTGTAACCCAGAATAAAACCCTTTCTCCCTTACAAAAAGTAAGTTGCTTTTTATCAGGACATTCTGTCCCAGCAACAGAAAAGTAGCTACTACAGCCAGGCATCATGGCTCACATCTTTAAATCAGACTCTTGGGCAGCTGAGGCAGGAAGATTGCTTTGAGTTCCAGTCAGCCTGGCTACATAGTGAGATCCCTGTCTCAACAACCACACCCCTCAAAAACATAAAAGAATTACTATGTAATAGTAAATAACTTTAGGTTGACGAATAGATTTCGTTTATTTTGTTTTAGCTTATGGTAGCATTATTTGCTTTAGGGTATTTTTTTTCTATTTAAAAAAATTAATTGAATTTTTGAGATTTTCATACAATATAATTTGATAGTATTTAGATTCCCCTCTCCCATACACTCCTCCAAAGAGCTGAATAATATTCTATTGTGTATATGTACCATACCTGCATAAAGGCAAAGAAAATATTTTTGAAATAGTGTAATGTATCATGTTTACCTGCTTTAACGGAACTTTTTTTCTTAATTATGGATATTATTCCTAATAAATGTTTTTTTATCGAGTCTTTCATTTTTCCCAAAGACATCCCAAATTGTTCAAATCCAGATTAATTTATGTGGATTACTGGGTCTAATTTATGTGGATTACAGGCTGGATTACTCAGGTCTTATCCATCAGCCTGTTGCACTGTTCCTTTTTCAGAAACATAGATCTCATCCTAAACTTTTCTAAAGCCTTGTTTTTCACTATTGTGAGTTGAATCAAAGCAGCTGCAGTATCATTTTCTTCAGGATGGATTCATTCATCCAGGTTGAAAACAGAACAATATCCCCCCTTATCCAAACACTAATGACTTTATTTTTCACCCAAGAAATTTCAGATTTCAACAAGAAACCCATTCTCCTGAATAGCAAAATAAAGATGTTAATGGAGAAGTGGATATAAACAGCCCATCTGGCAGCTGAGCCAGTGTGGCCCCTGACTGTGTTCTGTGTGTTACTGCAGTTAATGGGAACAGTAACCGCTCCTTTCTGTTTCCTCATTTGTCAGCTCACAGCCACTGCTTTTATCCAAGGAGACTGAGCTGTGTTGATTTGATAAAAGTCCCTCTGGAGGATTCCTCTGGGTTCATAGACAGTAACTGTGCGTTCTTTCAAAGTAATGCTGGCATTTTGGGGATGTCTACAGTCTGATTTCTGGGAAGTCTTCATTCTTACAATAGATGGGGCAAAGAGCACAACATAGAGGTTTTTTTATTTCTAATAAGGTCCAAATTACTTCAGAGTGGAGTATCCTTAGCTTTGTCTTGAAATCACTTAATAGCAGTATTATTTGATTTTCATCAATTTTTAGGTTAGTAGTATTGTATATATTGTATTTTAGAAGTATATGTTCAATAAATATATATTTTGTAGCTAGAGACCCAAATTCTGAAATACTTGAGTGACCACAGAAACCTAGAGAGAAAAAAGCAGAACTTATTTCTGCCTCAGCCACACTGTGCCCTGCATGATCCACATTTTTCTTTCATTTACATTATTAAAGCTTGTTAATTCCTTATAAAATGTGTTCATTCATTCATAATTGCATACTTTCCCTTAGTTCCTACTATGTGCCGTAAGCTCTACTTAAGATACCAAGCTTACAGTACTGAACAAAGAAAATATTTTTCCCTTAAGACATTTATAATATTCTTCTTAAAACATTTATAATATAATAAGGAGAGCAAAAGAAAGGGATAGTTTGTTGTATGCCATAATATGTTTTAATGAGAAAAATAATTTAAAAGAAAGGGAGGAGTGAGACATCATTATGAAAATAGGAATTAAGACCCCCCTCAGGAGCTAAGGAACTACTCTCTAGAATATCCAGAGGTAACCCTGTTCCAGCAGAAGGAAGAGATGTGTTGGGCAGTACTTAAGTGGAAATGTGCCTACTTAGTTCTTGGAATAGTTCAGAAGTCGTATTGATTCCAAGTGACCAAGAGGAAAAGTAATAGAAACAAGATGGAGATGGTAAGTTATGACTTAAAGATTCTTAAAGGCCATTATGTCATTGTAGGGATTTAAACTAATTTCTTTAAGAATTAACTCCTCAAAGTTGGAGAAATGGCTCATCGGTTAAGAGCTCTGGCTACTCTAGCAGAGGACCAGGGTTCAATTCCCCACACCCACATCACGGCTAACAACTGTCCAAACTCCAGTTCCAGGGGATCTGATGCCTTCTTCTGACCTCTGCAGGCATTGCACAACGTGGGTGCACCTACCTACATGGAAGCAATACACTCATAGACATAAAAATAATAAATAAACTGGGTTTTTTTAAATTTTTTTTTTAATTTTATTTATTTCTGTATGTGTATGAATGTACTGTCTGCATGCAAGTCTGTGCACCCGTGTCGTGCAATGCCGCGGAGGTCAGAAGAGGGTCTCGGATTCCCCCGGAACTGGAGTTCTCCTGGAATTGGAGTTTCAGACGGTTCTCGGCCACCATGTGGGTGCTGGGGATCGAACCCGGGTCCTCTGCAAGAGCGGTCGGCGCTCTTAACCGCTAGGCTATCTCTCCAGCCCTAAATAAACTGTTTTTAAATAGACTTAGTGCCTATTTGAGAAGATGCCTGAATAGTCTACAAAAATTTCTCCAAGACAGAGTTAGTAGCAGAAATGAGGTCAGAAAGGCAGTGAGGAATTTGGGTAAGAGGAATGCATGATCAGACTTTGATTTTCTCTTGAGAGGGAATTGAGGGTTAGAAAAGTAGGGGGAGGGATGTTAGGAAGGCCATTGAGAAGGCTGCAGTAGTTAGCCAGGTGCCATGATGTAACTTTCATAAAGGATCAGATTATTTACTGAAATTTTACATGTAAGTTGAGAGAAGAGTACCCTCAGATTCACAGAAGGGGACCTCAGTGCCAGGTTAATAGGAAAGAACCATAGCTCCAGCTCCAATTCACAGGAAGGACTCCAAACTCTGGCTCACAGAAGGGATGAAAGCTCTACCTGATGGGAGGAGACCACAGCTCCAGCACATGAGATGGGACCACAGCTCCAAATCACATGAATGGATTACACCGCTGGCTCATAGAGAGGACTGCAGCTACAACTCATGGGAGAATACAGTCCAGCTCATAGGAAGAGACAACTCTGGTTCACAGGAGGGGACCTCAGCTTCATATCACTGAGAGGGGACCAGAGCTCTAGCTCACAGAGGGAACCACAATTCTGGCCCACTAGAGGGGACCACAGCTCTAGGTTCACAAGAGGGGACCATAGCTGCAGCTCACAGAAGGGTACCACAGTTCCAGTTCATAGGAGAGGACAACTCCATGTTCCTAAAAGAGGTCCACAGCTCCAGTTTTATAAGAGGACCACAGAATCCGTAGTGGTGATCCTCTCCTGTGAGCTGGAGCTGTGGTCCACAGCCATGAGCCGTGGTTCCTCATTCATCTAGTGGCAGGCTGATGTTAGAGCAGATTGGAGGAAGGAGACAGCAGTTTCACTGTTCCCTGGGTGGCTGCATCCTCCAAAGCTCCCTTCCCCGAGGTCCCAAGTTGTGCTTGGCAGTGGCTTTGCCTCTGTGTTAGACTTACCACGGGGAGAGGGGAAGTTTCTGTCACGTGCGTTTTCTACTCTCGGGAGGACTGATTCTCAAGAATGGACTTTCCACCTTCTTTGATGACCACCTAAGGTCATCAAGGTTCTGGACACCCAGGTCCTGATGTTCTGGCTTTCCCACTCTTAGCCTCCAAGAGGTTTTGCCATTATTTTTCTATTTCTCTTCTTTTGCCCTAGTAAACCTTTATCTGTGCACCACAGAAAATATACAGCCCCTAACTGAACTTTTAAAGAAAACCCTCGGGCTGGAGAGATGGCCTAGCGGTTGAGAGCACCGACTGCTCTTGCAGAGGACCCGGGTTCGATCCCCAGCACCCACATGGCGGCCGAGAACCGTCTGAAACTCCAATTCCAGGAGAACTCCAGCTCCAGGGGAATCCGAGACCCTCTTCTGACCTCCGCGGCGTTGCACGACACGGGTGCACAGACGTGCATGCAGGCAGTACATTCATACACATACAGAAATAAATAAAATTAATAAAAAAAAATTTAATCAAAAAAAACAAAGCAAAACCCTCCACAAAAAGTTCAGTTTCAATTTGAGATGCTTATTAGGCCTTTGATTGGAAACATCAGGTAGATAATTAAATATATGAAATTCTTGAGACTTCCAAATGAAACAGCAGATTTCAGGGTCATTAGCTTAGATTGGTAGATCTGTAATTCAGTCAACAAAATGAAGCATTTTTATTTGAAAAATACTAATATTGTTAAGAAATTTAACCACTGTGTATAATGTTTCTGTGGGGAGTCTCCTCAAAAGAATCAGAAGTAGGTATTAGATGAGTGCCACTACCTAGACTGTAGATTAATCTGTCTTCAAACCTATGGCCTAGAGCAGATGATCCAGCAAGTCTAATGGGTAAGAGAATACATTGGTAGAGATTTGACTATTCTACTCAGCTCACTTAAAGTAAAAGGTTGTACTTCATGAGATTCCCACTAATGTAGTTTAATTGCCATATTTGTTTGTATTGCTTATCTTCTACATGATACATGTTGAAGGAATGTGAGATAGCTCTTCATTTTGACATTTAAATGTGATATTTACTAGTTTTCACTGTATGGGTCTTCTCTGAAGTCTTTTGTTAAACTTACTAGATTTTTTTTTTTTTTTGGTCTTTTTTGAAACAGGGTCTCCCTGTAGCCCCAGCTGGCCTTGAACTCACAGAGATCCACCTGGCTCTGCCTCCCAAGTGCTGGGATTACAGGTGTGTACCATCATGCCTGGCACTCCTAGATATTTTATATTTATACTATCTTATGTAAATTTTCCTACTTTTAAGTTGCTCATGGCTACTATATTATATATGCTCATTCTTAATTTCTCTCTGTGCCCTGACACATTACAAAGTTTACCTGCTGTTTTTGTTAGCTTTTTTATTTTTATTTTTTTATTTTTTATTTATTTATTTATTTTTTTATTGATGCTTTGTGTATTCTATATCATTTCAATTCAGTTCAGGCATATATCCCCTTCCTTCCCCCCACCCCACCCTACCCATCCCAGATCATGCATTCTCCCATAAGTTTTCTGCATCTTTCTTTGCCTTTTTTTTTGTTTTCATTTTTTTTTAACAATAAGTGATAATTTGTGAGTACAAGCATCCTTTCAGTAAAACAATTGCAAGCAGTTGTGCCCAAACCACACAGCTCATGGGTCCCACCATCCTGAAGGGGGGGCTTGTTGTTCAATCAAGTTGATCAAATGAGTGTCCAGTCTATATTGTTTTTTGTTTCACCATTCACCCCAATCGCAGCCCTTACCTTCTACCCACGCCCCCTCTTCCGCAGATTGTTCCCTAGACGAAAAGGGGCACAGGTGGATGAAAAGCAAAACAGCTACTTTCTCTGGAGCTGATGTCTTGGTCTCTAGTCAGTTCTGGCTGTTTTCTTTCATGGGCTGCCAGCTTGTCCAGGCATAACCTTTCGATCCTACTAATGAAGCACATGCAATTAGATATTTAGGTATTTAAACAGTATAATATATAGCCTTTCGATCCTACTAATGAAGCACACACAATTAGATATATGGGTATTTGTTAGCTTTTTAATGTATTCCTCAAAATTTTCTGGGGACATAATCATATGTGATAAAGAGCTACTTTCTTCCTTATGTCAAATAGTTATGTCATTTACTCGTGACCTTTGATTTAATATACTAGCTGCAGCCAGGAAAATGTTGAATAAAAATGAACAGTGATCAAATTTTAATAAAATTCAAAACATTTAAATAGAAATATAACATATTATATAGTGATAGAACCCATTTGCTTTCTAATCTTAAAAAAATCTTGAATGTTTCTATTACCACTGACTAAAATCCTGAATTGGCTGTTTTTCTTCAGGTAATTGACATAGGTTCTGGCAAAGGTTACCTAAGCTCCTTTTTATCCTTAAAGTATGGCTTGAAAGTTTATGGCATTGATTCCTCAACTACCAATACTCATGGAGCTAAGGAGAGGAACAGAAAATTGAAGAAACATTGGAAACTGTATCATACTCAGTCAGGAGGAGATGTCAGTGGACTGGCATTCAAAATGGCAGAAGAAAAGAAAGTGAAAAAGGAATCAAAGTGTAAGGCAGCCTTTGAGGAAGTATGTAATCATAGTCCTGCAGATCAAGAAAAGATGTCTGCCTCAGATGTTTCGCCAAGTACTTCAGCGTCTGCAGTTTCAAACATCAAAAAGCAGATGGAAAATCTACATGTTCAACCACTTGAAGAAGAAAATTTGTGTTTTGAAAATGGCTTTTCTCTCATAGACTTTTTGCCTGTCAATGCAATAGAGCCTGCTTCTTCATTGCAAGTGTATAACAGAGAAATGTCTGAAGTCAGTAAGGGAAGAAGGAGCATAGCATCAGAATCAAGTGAATCAAGTGTATACTCACCGCTAACCTCTTTTATCACGGCTGACTCAGAGCTGCATGACATCATTCAAGACCTAGAGGTGATTCCACATTGAATCCTTTAGTTTATAGAAATAGTAATAACATAGAATTCATTTTCAGTAGCTTGTTACTGATCTTATTTGATCACAATAATACTAAAGAACAAGAATAAAATCCTAAACAGACTTTCACTATACCATTAACTGTCAAAATTTAATAAAAAATACTATAGAATACAGAACCACCTCCCCAATTCAATTGTACATAGAAGTATACAAAGCCAGCCAGTAAGCCATGCTCTCATATCTACAATTTAGATAGTTAAAATTCTAATCTAGGAAAAGATTTATTTAAAAAAAAGTTATTTATTTATTTATTTTTGGTCTTTTGAGACAGGGTCTCACTGTAGCTCCAACAGGCATTGAACTCACTATGTAGACCAGGCTGACTTTGAACTCACAGAGACCAAAGGGCTATTTTGTAAAGTTAAAGGAAGCATTATTCAACATGATTATAAAAGCAATAATTATGTTATTCTTAAGTCTTTCTTAGGGTTAAACAGTCTCCATTTTAAAAAATATTGTATTGTTATTTCTTTTTTTTTTTTAAGGGAGAAAAAAATGAGGCTCAAAGAAGTTATTTGCAAGGCATTATTCTGTCAGTGCCACAAGGCATTCCAAAACCCTAGAGTTGGACCAGCCACTTGCCACTAAGTCGTCAGCCCAGGATTTGAAGCTATTCTTGGTCCAGGCCCCCCCACCCCCACCCCAGCTATATGATTAACCCGGCAACAGGACTTTGGCTGAGGGGTTTTTTTTGTTTGTTTGTTTGTTTGTTTTTTGTCTTTTCGAGACAGGGTCTCCCTGTCGCTCCAGCTGTATTGTTATTTCTGTGTGTCTGTGTGTTTATGTTACATGTGTGCAGGTGTTTGGCCTCGAATCCCTTGGAGCTAGAGTTCTAACTGGTTGTGAGCAACTGGACATGGGTACCGGGACCTGAACGCTAGGCCTCTGAAAGAGCAGCAAGTCCTCCTTAAGCTCTGAGTCATCTTTTTTTTTATTAATTTTATTTATTTCTGTATGTGTATGAATGTACTGTCTGCATGCAGGTCTGTGCACCCGTGTCGTCCAATGCCGCGGAGGTCAGAAGAGGGTGTCGGATTCCCCTGGAACTGGAGCTATCCTGGAACTGGAGTTTCAGACGGTTCTCGGCCGCCATGTGGGTGCTGGGGATCGAACCTGGGTCCTCTGCGAGAGCAGTCGGCACTCTTAACCGCTAGGCCATCTCTCCAGCCTCAGTGAGTCATTTTTCAGTCCCAAGCCTTCATTAATTTAATGTAGGCCTAAAAATTACAAAATTTTAGTACATTTTGTCACAGGTTTGGAATTTTATGATCAGAACTCTGTGTACCCTGGGTATGGTGGCACACACCTGTAAGACCCAGAAAGGCTGAGGCAGGAGGATCCTGAATTCACAGACATAGAGAGACTCTGCTTGGGAAAAGGGAAAAGAGCTGGACATAGTGGTTACACATATAATCTCAGGGTTTGGGGGCTGATGCAGGAGAACTCCCCCAAGTTTGAAGCTAGTCTGGCCTTCCAGAGTGAGTTCCAGGCTAGTCTGGTCTGTAGAGTGAACAAAAAGCAAATTCAAGAAACTAAAATAAAATGAGGTAGAAGACTGTTTCTTAGTTCCTATAGCAATTCAGCAAATTAACAGTACCTGCCATTGTCCCTCTGCTCTGCCAGTAATACTTAAAATTTCACTATTGGGATAATGTGGTCATTCAATCTTGGTCTCCTAGTTGCTCTTTACTAATGTTATTAACCCTACATGATGATTATAGTAAACAGTGACATTAAATGTCTTTGTATTATCCTTAGGAATACTCAACTCAGTTTAAAGAAAGAAGTGTATTCTTTTCATTCTTTTAATTAACAGTAAAATTCTTTTGTCTGAATTCTTTGTTATTTATAACATTATAGCACCTAAATAAAACTCATCCAAACTACCTAACCATCAAGAATAAAGTGGTTGCACAACCCTCCTCAGCTAGACTTTACAAAGGGTAGTGGTTGGAGTTCCTGAGTTTCTATCAACTGTTTTATCAGATCAAAGCCACCTACAGGCACAATTTTATATTCCTTATAAAAATTAGTTTTAACTTTGCCTCATATATAGATTATGTGGACTAAAATAACATTTTTCATAAAATAATTTCAAAGAATATTTCAATTGTTTTTTTTTAATTTTTTAATTTTTTAAAGGATAAAATATAGTAAGTTTGGCAATAATTACAAAAACTACTGTATACAGAAATATTCAAGCAATGAAAAAGATACTTTAAAATTCAGATTTCCCATGAAGGTAACTGTCCTTTTAGACTCACACGTGAACATTGCCACTTAAGGACTTTATTTCATTAAAAATATGTTATATATTGAAAGAACAGTCAAAGTCAGCTATATATAAGAGTTTATTAATGTGCCTTTAAAAATTTACCCCCCCCAAAAGTATTTACCCTAGCCAGGCGCAGTGGCACACACCTTTAATCCCAGGACTTGGGAAGCAGAGGCAGGCGGATCTCTGTGAGTTCAAGGCCAGCCTGGTCTATAGAGCGAGTTCCAGGCCAGCTGGATCTACAGGGAGACCCTGTCCCAAAAACAAAACAAAACAAAACAACAAAAAAAAATTACCCTTTCTTGTTTAATTCTAAATAATGCATGCATTTGTCCACATATGTGTATATATAAGATAGAATCAGCATATGAGGTAGAACATGGCCTTTTTCTTTCTAGGTTGACCTTATTTTTATATACTTGGTGTTTGCTGTATTTTTTCATCAGTTTTAATTTACAATATCTAGTTGTTAACCAGATATTAGTTATAAAAGAGATGAGAGAAATATAGACAGAAAAATAACCAAAAACAAAAACGGAAAACCAAAACAACTTTAAAAAGTTGTGATTAGAAATCATGGCCATTTTGCCTACGAATAAAGTAACTCATTTTGAATATAGTAAGACATGTAATGCTTTGTAGATAGAACTGATCATTACAAAATGGTTCACATATTTGAAAAGACTCTATCTTCACCTGGATGGTTTTTAACTGCCCAAATTTATTTTTTCTTCTCATTAAAGGATTGTTTAATGGTAGGTCTGCATACTTGTGGTGATCTAGCAGCAAATACTCTGAGGATATTTACTTCCAAGTCTGAAGTTAAGGGAGTTTGCAGTGTGGGCTGTTGCTACCACCTCTTATCTGAAGAGTTTGAAGGCCAACATAAAGGTACTAATTTCTCCACATCTCATTTGTATTTATCTGAGTAATAAGTATTTTTTATTTCTCCCTCTTTTTTTTTTTTTTTCTATTTTGGCCAGTATTTGTTGCTTGAGAAAAAAAAAACTAATTTTCTTGTAATTTTAATATCAATAATAATTATGAAATTTGATGTAGTATTAGTTCTATGTATGTTATTATCACTTCTTTGGCCATAGATTGACAGTGAACACTGTGAAGTATTTACAAATATTTAAAAATTCTATAATATATGCTGTATATTTTATAGAAGTTATATTTTGAGGGGCTGGGGAGATGTCTAGCGATTAAGAGCGCTGACTGCTCTTCAGAGGACGTGGGTTCAATCCCCAGCACTCACATGGTGGCTGAGAACCGTCTTTAACTCCAGTTCCAGGGGAATCCGACACCCTCTTCTGACCTCCACGGCATTGCACGACACGGGTGGGCCCACAAACCTACATGCACACAGTACATTCATACACATAAAAAATAAATAAAATTTAAAAAAAGAAGTTATATTTTGAAATACTTATGAATTTTGCTGGGATAATCTGTTATTTTGCCATAAATATTGAGTTTCAAGGTTTTTTTTCATTTCCACAGCTTTCTCACTTTCTGAAGAATTGGTATTTCTTTTAAAAAAGAAAAGCCAGCATACTCAGAATTCTACTGTCTTAGAAAACTACAACACTTAGTGATTTCTTAAAAAAAAAAAAAAAGTAGTAGTCTGGGCTGTCTAGACTCAAAAGATGTCTCCAGAGAAAAATAGAGCATATACTGGCAGTTTGTAACATAGCACTTGCTTGGTGCATTTTGTATGTTAAATCTCTCTAAAAGATACGTCGTCAAAGCTGCAGTTTCAAGATAGATAGTTCTCATTATATTGGTTTGATGACATCATTAATATCCAGCATTCCAGGCTAAGAATTTTTAAGTCAGAATTATATATCCATAAGGATGGTATTGGTTCTTTTTTCCTCTCAGTATTGAAACCCAGTTGAATATGAAGTTCAGATTATGTTTCTTTAGTTACATCCAAAAGGTCAAAATTTTAATTAAAATAAGTTTCCATAGGAGGACATATTAGGGATTTGAAGAACCTAAAGCAGAAGATAAGTAGCACACACACTTACAAACTCCCCTTTCCTTCCTCCCAAGGGAATATTTGATAGTGAGCCTCTAGAGTTCTCAGAGGTCTCCCTATCTTCAGAAGGAGCCACATCACCTGAAACGTGACTGAATGGGATGAACAGTTACAAAATGTGTATTTAACAGACAATTGAAAAGAAATGGTGAGGAATCAGGGGGTGGGACTGTTTGGCATTGCAGCTATGCTTTATACAAGCTTTATATAAGAAAGGAGGTAGATGATTAAATTGAGCAAGTGAGGTTTTTTTTTTTTGGGGGGGGGTCTTTTTGAAACAGGGTCTCCCTGTAGCCCCAGCTGTCCTGGAAGTCACTCTGTAGACCAGGCTGGCCTTGAACTCACAAGGATCCTCTTGCCTCTGCTAGGATTGAGCAAGTATTTTAACATATTTATTTTTTGTATATGAGTATAATGCTTGTATGTGTGTAAGAGCACCCGTGTTATGCAATGCCCACAGAGTTCAGAAGAGGGCATTGGGTCCTCTGGAACTGCAGTTACAGATGGTTGTTAGCTGTCATGTGGGTGCTGGGAACTGAACCTGGATCCTCTGCAAGAGCAGCCAGTGCTCTTAACTGCTGACCCATCTCTCCAGCCCCATACTGAACAATATTCATTTACTGATTGGCAAGTATTTTTCAAGGTATCTTAGAGGGACTCTAGAGAGGCTGATGAGACCTCAGTGGATGAACTTACACTAACTTGATTCAGTAGGCTTTAACACAAATGAAATCCATGGGGGGGGGGGGTTATGGAGGGGACCAGTGGGGAAGTGGGTATAAAGATAAGAGAACATGTTTTGTACAAAATACACAAAAATTCAGTAAACAATTTACAAAATAATCAGTACTTCAGGAAAGAAATAAGATACTTAAGTAGCTAACAAGCTGAGTTCAGTTCAATAACCAGATGTCAACTGTTTTCTGATCTGAATTGAGTAGTGGTAATATAAAAATATATGAGATTCCATCTTTACCTTCAAAGAAATTCATTACTAAACAAAACAAAACAAAACAAAAAACCACTCTTAGCCAGTTGTGGTGGTGCACACCTTTAATCCCAGCACTTGGGAGGCAGAGACACGTGGATCTTTGCGAGTTCAAGGCCAGCCTGGTTTCACAGAGCGAGTTCTAGGACAGCTGGGGCTTACAGAGAGACCCGTCTTGAAAGACAAAAAACAAAAAACAAACAAACCAAAAACCCAACGTCTTAATCCTTGGAATCAGATAGGTCTTTTAACTTAATTTTTTTTTTTTTGAAAAATCCTGAGGCTAGCATATAAAAGAACAGGAAAAAAAACAAAGTTACATTCAAAGTCTCAATACTCAAATTATTAGTTTTACTGTGACTTTCCAGAATAGAAGTGTACATATATCTGTATCTATGTATCTATCTATATAGATATACACATTTTGTTACATTTTTAAGAAAAATTATACTTACCCAGCAGGGGAGATTCCAGGATCAAGAAGGTGGTTTTTCCAGAGCAAGGCTCATCCATTGCACTTGGGATGTGCTGACCCCTGTGATTTCCCCAAATGAGGGAAACTCGACTACATAATTTGTGTTAGTGGGGGACTAATTTGCATTCTCCCCTGCAAAAAAAAAAAAGAAAAAGAAAAAGAAAAATCATATATAAACTGTTCTGTTACTTTATGTTTCTTAAGTAATATATCTTGGTGATCTTTATCAGTTGTAGACACTATTCTCTTAGTCTGTATTTGATTATTTCAAAGTATTTCATACACCACACTTTTACAGACCTAAGTGATAAATATTTCCTTAAAGCATTGGTATTGTTAATAAACCAAAATTTGGGACTGGAGAGATGGCCTAGTGGTTAAGAGTGCCGACTGCTCTTGCAGAGGACCTAGGTTTGATCCCTAGCACCCACATGGCAGCTGAGAACCATCTTTAACTCCAGTTACAGGGAGTTCCAACACCCTCTTCTGACCTCTGAGGCATTGCACTACACAGGTGCACAAACCTACGTGCAGACAGTACATTCATATACATACAACATTCGTACACATAAAAAAATAAAATAAACCAAAATTTAGTTAACAGATGGTTAGCTCATTGTAGAGTTTGGAAAGTACAAAATATGGCAGTGGTCAACTTTGTTTTCTGTTATTAATTTCAAAATAGTATCATAATTGCTGTTTTCTATTGTTTGTAATAAATGTCACACTACTCTGTTTATAACACAGGATATTATATCTGTATTATTTTATAGCAGAGTATCATACCTGTACATTTTTATTAATATAATACTTTTATTGATGTTTTGTGTATTTCATACATCATTTTTTCAGTGCAATTTAGACACAATCCCCTTTCTTTTCCCCCCACCCCATCCCAGTTCATGCATTCTGCCATATATGTCCTGCATGTTTTTCTAGTCTTTTTTAAAGTTTTTCTCTGAGGAGGTTTGTTGCTTTGGGCAGAATTTGACTGTATCAGTCCATTCTTTGACCCAGTCCTTATGTTTTTGTTCCCTCCTGTTTTAGTTTGTTTTCCATTGCTGTGACAAAACACTCTGAACGACACAACTTGGGGAGGAAAAAGGGTTTATTCAGCTTACATCTCTTGGGTCAACGTTCTCACTCAGGGAGCCCAAGGCAGGAAATCAAGGCAGGAACCTGAGGGCGGAGCTGAAGCACAGAACATGGAGGAATGCTGTTTACTGGCTTGCTCCCCCGGGCCCATGCTCAGCCTGCCCTCTATTACAGTACACAACAACCTGCCCAGGGTGGCACCACCCATAGTGGCTGGGCCCTCCCACATTGCTGGACAATCAAGCAGTACTCCACAGATGTGGCCACAGGCCAATCCAATGGAGCCATTCCCCAATGAGGTTCCCTCAACTCAGGTATGTCAAGTTGAACTAAAGCTATCCAGCACACAATCAACCCCTTGTCAACTTGACACACAAAACACATCACTATTTTAAACCACAAACTTTCCAGTTCTTATCCCCAAAGTATGATTTTCCATTAATCACAACCTCGGACAGTACAACCTTAAAAGCCCCACAGTCCATAAACTGTCCAAACACTTAAACATTCACAGTCTGTTAAAGTCTCTTAACTGTGGGATGGTGTAAAATTCAAAACAAGTCCGTCTTATTTCCAAGGGAAGAATTAGGCTCAGGCACACTCAAACAAACCTAAGTCCAGCAAAGTAGGCTGGACAACTGGGATTCACTCACCATCTTCTGGGCTCCAAAGGGTTTTTCAGCAGCTCCCCTTCTCTGACTCTGCCATCTGTGGCACACACGCTCATCTCGCAGGCCCAGGCTGACTCCATTCCACACCCTGCCGCTGCTTTTGGTGGTCGTCCCGGTCCGGGCATCTCCAAAAAAGCTGAGGTCTCCACTGAAATTGAGGCAGTACCTTCCCCATGGTCTCTTCTGACCTCTCCTGGTGCAAAGCCTGAGCTTACTCTCCATGACCCCTGCAACTCCTGGGGTTTCACTGCAACTGAGGTGCACTTCCACCAATGGTCTTTCCTGACCTCTCACAGTGCCAAGACCTGGCAGCTTTCTGTTACCCCCTCAATTTCAACACTAGAACCATATAGGAGACTCTACACATACCAAGTCCTGCTTCTGGCTTGAGATGGAGGCTCAGCCCCTTCTGGAAACATGCTCTGCTGCTGACCCTGAAGAACTTCTTCCAGAAGATTTCACCACAGTGATGCTGTCTCTTGTACTTGCAGCTGATTTTTCAGCCCCAGTAACCAGCATCATTTGTCCCAGTAAAGCACAGGGCTCACTTCAGGTTCTGGTCTCTTGTTACTTACAGCTGAATTCTTCACCCCGTGACAGAACCCACAGATTACAGTTCCGATGATCTCTGCTCCTTTGAAACTAAAAACTTACAAGCCAGCCTCCATCTTCTACAAATCCTTCAGCAAAACTGCTCCAAGCTTCCACAGCAACTGATCTTTAGGCATTCAATGATTTTTCTAGCCCAAAATTCCAAATCGCTCCACACAATCCTTCCCCCAACAACACCAATGGTCATGTTCTGTCACAGCAACACTACTCTAGTCTTGGTACCAATTTCAACATCTCCTGGTCACAGTTCATCCACTCCGGGAGCCAATGAAGGAACTCAGGGGCAGGAAACTGGAGGCAGGAGCTGAAAGCACAAGCCATGGAGGAATGCTGTTACTGGCTTGCTCCCCGGCCACAGACAGCCCTTCTTATACAGTACAACAACAACCTGCCCAGGGTGGCACCACCCATAGTGGGCTGGGCCCTCCCACCTTGCTGGACAATCAAGACAGTA
>VZQC01002542.1:77142-94550 GCA_009823505.1 Rhizomys pruinosus
AAGGCGTGTGCCACCATGCCCAGCTAATAAATGATAAAATCTAGAGAGAGGCAGCTACACAGGAGAGTCTCATAGGACACACTCATAATTTGAGAATTTAAGGATGAGAACTTATATGAGGGAAACAGCAATAGAAACAGAATAAATATGAGAATTCAAGAGGAATTTAAGATTATCTGAGAGACATGGGAAATGAAGGTGGAGTAGATTATCAAAGGTAGTTAGCAACTTTCTGTTCTAGTAAAATGGATAGGTGACAATGTGTCTTACATGACAGACAGGACAAAGTTTTGAAGGTTCAAGATTGCTTTTATATTTCAGTGATCATTTTTTAAGAAATGTTTAAAAATACAGAATGTAATAGAAATTTAGCTACTGTATGTGCCTCTCACGGTAGACTTACATTCACCATGGTACATGTTTATAGCAAGCATTAGATATGAGAATGACATACAAAATAAAACTAAATTTCAAACAACTGATTCAGAATTAGCTAAAGATAGAGAGATCTTGAGAAGAAATAAGCCTTTTGACCAAATGTAACTCCTATTTAAGGCAGGGTCTCACTGTAGCCCCAGATGGTCTGGAACTTCCTGTATAGACCAGGCTGGCCTACATCTCACACAGATCTGCCTGCCTCTGCCTCTGCTTCCTGGGTGCTGGGATTATAGGTGTGTGCTAACATGCCTGGCCTATTTGAAGTTAAATCACAGATTCTGTTTCTTTTTTATCATTAGCTATAATTTCTAAAGTCCTTGAGAAGGAGCAAAAGCTTCCAAATATTATATTAACTACAAAACTTTTTATTTTTCCCTAAGGCTACAGTCGTTAACCAGCAAAGCATATGATGACCACAAGATTGTAAAACACATTTATGGATGAAAATTATATTTTCCCTTAATTTTGGTGGTAGCATTACATAATTTGGCTCAGATAAACTACAGAAATGCATTTTACAGTTGTGATACATGTATCTCCATGGTAGAAAATATGTTAATGTCTTCTGGTTCCTTTCCCTAGGACCATACACACACACACACACACACACACACACACAAAGTCACCACTTACTATATATCAAAACATGCAAAATAAACTATTGCTTAAATTTTGCAAAAAAGAAGTATTTTTTTTTTCTTTTTGGTTAGTATTTGTTTCTTAATGGTTCCTTAATACAACATCACGGTACAGATTGACACTTTATTTTACTTTGTTCATTTATTTATTTATTTATTTATTTATTTATTTATTTATTTGGTCTTTTCCAGACAGGGTCTCCCTGTAGCCCCAGCTGTCCTGGAACTCACTCTGTAGACCAGGTTGGCCTTGAACTCACAAAGATCCACCTGCCTCTGCCTCCCAAGTGCTAGGATTAAAGGCGTGCACCACCACGCCTGGCAATTCTCTTAATTTTTATAGAGTCTTGGTGACAGTTGATTTTATCTCCTGTTAATAGGTTATGGCCAGTTGTATGTTGGTAACTGTTTAATGGTTGGCCTTAATAAAATCTGTAATATATATCATTTTCTTATTTTCCATGGTGTAACCCACTCAAATTCATCAATTTTAAGTTACAAATCTGATGTTTCTAAACGTTTATTTGAGGTACACATAGTTAGCAATCTCTGGAGCCACTAAAAAGTCTAGTGGTTGTACCCTGTGTCTTGCAAGGCTTTCTTATATTAATTTGTATTTGACATACACAATGGTTTGTTCATTTAGGTACCAAAATCACATTGTGTGTGGTACACATTCTAGCCATTGTGTGTGGTACACATTCTAGCCATTATGTGTGGAGAGCAGGAGCTGAATGCCTGTCAATCAAGAACATGAGTTGCTTTACATTGACAGACATAAAAGAACATTCATATCTTTTTTTAGTCATCCAGATTTTCATATAAATATGTCGATTTTTCATATGAATCAGATTTTTCAGATTGTAAACTAAATATTTTCAGATTGTAAACTAAAATATTTCCTCTTCTAAGTTGAAGAGGAAATATTTTAGTTGGCTTATCTACCAATATACCTGTTACATTACTAAACATTTTTAAAGAATATTAGGATAATGTTTGAGAAAATAAAATTTTAAACAAATTATAAGTGATTAATTATATAATATTTCAAGTAATTTTTTTTTTTGAGTTCTTGGCTTTTCTATACATCATCAGTATTTGTTCAAAAACTTGGATGTTGGACTGTGGAAATCTTCAGCAGCTCCTAAAACCAACCTGAAAATAAAGTGAAGATTCTGAAATTATGAGATGGAGCTATTTTAATAAAAACAGTATAGGGTACTGGGATTATCACTAAATACTTACTTAATATAGAATCATGCTTAGATTTAGAAAACATCAGGAAACTGAGTGTTTCTCCACACCGCACCCTATACATGCTGGGCATATCCAAATGAAATGGTTTAAAGAAATTTACAACCTGTTACAAGTTTGTTTTAGATAGGGAAAAGAGAGGTAGTGTACAATAGCAGGTGCTGTGGTAGCTCAGTGTGATGTGTAGGGATGTTGAACAATATGCACCTTGCCTCCTTTCTTCTGCTGCTGTGAAAAAGTACCCAACAAAAGCCACTGAAGAGAGGAAGGGCCTATTTTGGCTTAGGCTTCCGGAGGAGCACAGTCCAACATGACAGGAAAATCATTGCAGCTGGCAGGGAGAGCATGGCAGCAGGACCAGGTTGTTCACATGGCATTCAGACTGAGGATGTGGAGAATGAACAGGAAGTGGGACCTAGCTGTAAACCCTCAAGGCCCACCTCCAGTGACCTGCGTCCTGAAGCAATGTTCCACTTCATAAATGTTCCACAGCCTCATCAGTGAGCATCACCAACAGGGGACCAAATGTTCAAGCACATGAACTTATAGGGGGTATTCATATTCCACCACAGAGCCCTCTTACAGTGTGGTATTGGGGCTAGGTAAAAAAAAAAAAAATGTATTGGGGATCTGGAGAGATTGCTCAGCAGTTAAGACCAGAGTTTGAATCACAGCATTCACATGGCAACTAACAACCTCTGGAACTCCAGTTCCAGAGGATCCAACACCCTCTTTGGTCTTCTGTGGGCATTATATGACATAGCTATATTTAAACACATGCAACCATAACAATCATACACATAAAATAAAAATAACTAAAAATTTTTAAAAGAATTATATTAGAAACATAGAGATAATTTCTAAATATCTAAGGGACTGCAGAAACACGGTTCAGACAAGACGTGTTGACTTTTTGTTTTATTTCTGTAGTGCTGTGTCATTGAATAATTCATTTCGCCTTTGTAGCTCATCTGTAAATGAGAGGTGATAACTTGAATAATCCATCTCCTGTGCCTGAAGTTAGACCATTCTTTGATTTGAATGTAGCTTTCTAAAGTAGATCTGTTATTTAAATTAAACTGCATTTTTATTTAAACATTATGATTTAGTTTTATGTCTTTTTCCTCAACTATGTTGAGTTTGCATAAATAAATATTCTGATTTCCTTCTGATCCTTCATTTAACTGATGCTGTGAGGTTTGAGGGAATAAATATGTACTACTGTAACAGTGGCCATAAACTGGGCAGGGTGGCTCATACCTATAATCGAAGCAGAGGCAGGTGGATTTCTGTGAGATTGAGTCCTTCCTGGTCTATAGAGTGAGTTCCAGACCAGGTGAGGCTATAGGAAGATCTTTTCTCCAAATTAATTAATTAATTAATTAATTAAAAAAATTTGACAGTGGCCATAAATTTTCTGTTTCTCAAAGTTTTTAATGTCTGGTTCCTAAAAAATATAACTAGTAGTAATTTACAGTGATACATATTTAAATTTTCATTTTCCTACTCATCAATATTAATAATTTATTAGTTACTTCACAGATACAAATAGTAACTGTCAGGCCCTGTCTTACCTTGAAAACAATTTCTGTGTGGCTTTTCCAGGTACTGTTCTTTGGGAATTTAAGCAGATAGATTGTACTGCCAAACTTGAGAGTCAGCTACTTTTAGCTTTTGTTATGATATCACATTACTTTTTCTCTTTTCTTTTTTTTTAAATTTTATTTATTTTATTTTATTTTATTTTTATTTATGTGTATGAATGTACTGTCTGCATGTAAGTCTGTGCACCCGTGTCCTGCAGTGCCGCGGAGGTCAGAAGAGGGTGTCGGATTCCCCTGGAACTGGAGTTCTCCTGGAATTGGAGATTCAGACGGTTTTCGGCTGCCATGTGGGTGCTGGAGATCGAACCCGGGTCCTCTGTAAGAGCGGTCGACCCTCTTAACCACTAGGCCATCTCTCCAGCCCCCTAGGCAAACTATTTTTGTGTGCTGAACAAACCCAACCTATACAAGCTTCAAAAGACACTTTATATTAGTTACAGAAAAATGAGGTGTAAATTAAAGAAAGGCACAGACTATATTAAAGACCCATTTCTTTGTTTTTATTTTAAAATATTTTATTTATTGTTTTTTATTTTAGCATATGAGTGTATTCTCTGCATGTGTGTAAATGTACCTGTGTTATGCAATGCCCACAGAGTCAGAAGAAGGTTTCAGATTCCCCTGGAAGTGGAATTATAGATGGTTGTTAGCTGCCATATGGGTGCTGGGAATCAAAACTCGGTCCTCTGCAAGAGCAGTCAGTGCTCTTAACTGCTAAGCAGTTAAGACACCCTCTTCTGACCTCCGCGGCATTGCACGACACTGGTGCACAAACTTGCATGCAGACAGTACATTCATACACATACAGAAATAAATAAAATTAAAAAAAATATAGTTTGCCTTATCAGCCAAGAATAAGTCTAAAATAAATTAATATACCCACTTAAAAGACATATTGTAGAATGAACTGGGAAGATAGCTTGCTCCATTAAAGTGCTAGCCATGCAAGCATGAGGACTTAAGTTTGCTACTGATGGGTATGTAAGGCAGGTGGGGTGGGGTGGGTGGGGACTGGGGAGGCAGAGACCAAGATCACTCAGGTTCACTCACTGACCAGCTAGTCTAGACTTGTTAGTGAGCCAGCCCTCTTCTCCATTCCCAGTGAGATGTCCTCTTTCAAAACAGAAAGCAATTGACCTCTGGCCTCCACACATATGTGTGCACACAAGTGCGGCTGCACCTACAGGCAAACACAACACATAAAAGAAGTAGTACAGAGAGACCCTGTCTCGAAAAAGACACAAAAAAAAGTAGCAAAGGGAAATAATTTAAGCTATAAATGCAAGCTAATATTAAAAGAAGGTTAAGCCGGGAGTGATGGTGCACGCCTTTAATCCTAGCACTCGGGAAGCAGAGGCAGTCGGATCTTTGTGGGTTCAAGGCCAGCCTGGTCTACAGAGTGACTTCCAGGACAGCTGGGGCTACAGGGTGACCCTGTCTCAAAAAGAAAAAGAAAAAGAAAAAAAAGACAGTGTGTGGCTCAGAGTGGTGGCAAATGCCTCTAATCCCAGCACTCAGTAGGTAGAGATCTAGGCCAGCCTGTTCTACATAGAGAGTCTAGCTGGGGCTACAGAGAGACCCTGTCTCAAAAAGACCAAGCAACAACAACAATGAGAGAGAGAGANGTTTTGTATTACAAGGTCTTACTATGTAGCTGGCCTTGGGCCTGCGAGATGAGCTAAGTGGAATAGATATCGAGGAGGATGAGGACTTTTGCACGGCCCCAGGAGGTCAGCCCTCCCTTGGCTGTCTTACCACGTTCCCAGTGTTGAGGATAAAGGCAGTACCGTATCCCCACACCTGCTGGGCCGCCTTTATATGTGACTTGGTCTTCTCCTCTGCAGCGTCAATATCCTTTCTTTGTTCTATACATTTGGTGTTTTGACTATTATATAATGCAGAACTTTTTCTGGTCCTGTTGTTCGACACTCTGTATGCCTCTTGCACATTGAAAGGCATCTCTTCCTTGGATTTGGGAAATTTCTGACTATGATTTTGTTGAAAATATCTTCTGTGCCTTTGACCTGTGTTTCTTCTATAACTATAGCTATGGCTTTAGGTTTTATTCTTTTCCATGTTACCAGAGTCTTTCCCTTTACTGTTCATGGATATTCTTTGTTGATTTCTTGTACTATTTCTACATTCGGTATTTCTTAAGAAATGGATTCAAATACCACTAACGCGTTATCTTCTAAGTCGCCCTGATCACTTTCTTTATCATTGCCACTTTGACTACATATTACTATACGGTGTAGACTTTTCTGTTGAGGATTTTAATTTAGCTTATCTGAATTTCTATATACATATTTTAAGTTTCCTTAATTTCACCTTATGGATCTTATTCTTCAAATTCTGATTCTCTTGAGTGAGATTCTAAATTTTTCAAAAATATCCTGATATTGAGTATTTCTTTCTAGGATTTAGTTCAAGAAGGCAGGCAAGGACATTCATTGAAAATACAGTCCAAATACTTGGATAAACAAATTGAGAAGTCGACTAAAAGTTGCTACGATAGATAAGATTGAATTGAAAAATTCTAATGTAGTCATTATCATTCAGGACCAAACAAAAAAGAGAGCATTTAAGAACGAGACAGAAGGCCGAGCCCCCAGCACAGCAGCTTTAAAACAGAAAAGGGGGGGGGGAGGAAAAGGGGGGGGGGAGCCTGAAAAAGAGAATGGGGAAATTGCACATTCTGTGAAGTACTCGCCTTGCAATCTAGGCATAGGGGTAAAAGACTCCAATGCTGGGGAGCTAGAGACAGGAGGACTCCTCCGTGCTGGTTTTCACTTTACCCTACGAAACTTGAGCTTAACTTACTTGTGAACTCCCTAAAAATGAGGACACCGCAACCATAGTAATTATAATTGAAATAAATTTAGAATAAAAATATAAAATAAATTAAACCTAAAATAAATTAAATAATTTTAAAATGGATGTGGGTAGCACTGAGGTAACTCTGGATCATGCTGCCTCTACACTAATATACATAAACTACTACGCGAGAACACACAGCGAAACACAGCATCAACACACACACCACCATACAACACACAACACAGCAAGAATTGAGTGAGACAAGATGGGAAGGTATACATAACAAAAAGATCCTCGTGATCGAGAGGCTGGAGAGAAATGGCCCTATTAGCCGTTTTACTGAAAGGAAAACGCAACCAACTGCCTCAATGCCCTGCTGAGGAACCGCACAGGTTCAATACAGCCAGCACAGTTAACCACACATGGCGGCTGAGAACCAACCGTAGAGCAACTCGATTTCCAGAAGATATCCACAAGTAATCCTCCTCAAGGGGATCAGACCGAGAGGATAACCTCTATTCTACCTCTGTGCTTTTAATTACATAAAGCGACAGGTGTCCAACAGAGACCTCACTCATCGCAGATCAGGAGCATTCATAATATTCCAATTATAATATAATTAATTAAGTAATTATTAAAGAGTTTAAAACTAATATCCTTGTGTCAAATTCTGTTTGAACATCAAGAACATAGGAAAAGGCCCGTACAAATCCTATTCGCAAATACTTAAAAGTATCAATTAGCGAATCTAATTATTAAGAGTAGTTGAGGGTTAGAGTGGTAGGAGAAAAACTGACATGAGTCAGAGAATGAAAGATAACAGGATGATGTGTGGGAAAATCTAGTAAGATTAAAATTCGTTGCTCCAGTAATTTGCATTCGATAGGCATCACCACCAGCCGGATAAGGACATTGATCCAAGTCAAATCCAAGAGAGCATATTATTTAAAATTCACCCACCCCTCACCTGTACATATTTTGCAAATCTCAATAAAAGGCACATACTGATTCTAAAAAATGCCTAAATACCTGAGAGCTCAAGAGTTTCTTACTTCATTTAAATATTTACTCATGGCAGCCTAGGAGAAGAGTTTGCTATGCAGAGAACTGTGGTGACAACCCGCACAGCCCTAACCCTCCTAACTATGGCGACTACAAACACTGTCCATAATGGTCAGCACTCACGATGGGGATCAGATGTTACTCTATCTGTACCACTTCAGCACATGGGAGGCCATCTGGAACGCACATACATCATGGTGGCGATCTCTTTAACACATTATGCCTGAAGCCCATAAGAATACACATCTCATATCTCATAATAAAAATAATAGCTGGTGTGGTGGCCATTAATCCCAGCAAGTACGGGAGAAAACATGGAGCACCAAGAGGCAGTGCAGTATCTCTGTGAGGTGAGTCATCAAAACCTATCACTGGTACTGACCCTATGTGATAGTTTCTACATGACCAGCTGGTGGCGTTACTAAGGTGAGTATGCTTAAGTGTGTTACAAAATGACTCAATAAAAATTTTTTAATAATGAATAAATTAAAATTTAATATTAAAATATTTTTTATTATATTAATATAAAACATTAAATCTACTCTATACAGAGACTATTGATTACTTTACATCCAAGATAGAGAGCATGTCGAAATGAAGATCTGGTCGCGTCCTGTAGCCGCTGTCCTGGAACTCGACGTAATGTAAGTCGCGGCTGGCCAGTATTTCAGGCAGAACCTGCTTCTTGATCGTCATGTCGATAGGATAAAGTGCGTGTGCCTACCGCTGAGGACCATTAAAGTAAACATATGATAAAATTCTATGAGAGATTGAGGCAGAGCTAAAACAGTCCTTAGCCAGGTTCATAGGACACACCATCCCTATAATTTTGAAGTGTAAATCGTTACAGGTGAGAATGCTTGAAATGAGAGGGAGAGAGAAAGGAGATCCCTGAGTCAATAGAAAACAGAACTAGGAGCCAGTATTGAAGATATTTACAAGAGTGGATTATTTTAAAAGATATAATTCCGAGAGACAATTGGTGGTGATAAGATGTAATGGGGAGTAGAATTATTCAAGCCTAGGTAGTGGTTATGCACCGACTTCTCACTTGTTCTTAGACAAAAATGGCTGACAGTAGACCTCTAGAGTAGAAGATGGATAGGTGACACTAAATGTGTCTGTATACTATGACCACAGGACGAGGAAACATAGGAATAGTTTTGCGGAAGGTTCAATGTGAATTCGCATGTTTGATATTTCAGTTGGATTGGGCATTACCTTAAAGAAAATGTTTAAAATACAGAATGTAATAGAAATTTAGCTAATTACTACTGAGTTGGTGTGCTCTCATGATACGTAGGTTAAGTTCTTACATTGGGTCGACTAGAACTCATGGTAGCATTCTTATTCTAGCTATTGCCACTGTGTATATAGCAAGCATTGTACGATTATGAGATATAGACATTAAACCAAAACTAAACTTAAATTGTCAACTTGACATACATGATGTAATGATTGTCAACGAATTAGCCTATAAACAGCACTATTTTGAGAGAGATCTGAGCAGAAATTTGTTAAGCCCCTTTCTGCCTATATAATGTAACGTCCCTTCATTTTTTAAGGGCTAGGGCGGGGCTCTCATGTAGGCACGCGGCCAGATGGTCTGGAAACTTCCTGCATACTGGATCCTACTCAGGGCTCGTTCGGCCTAAGCCACTTCTCTACATCAGAGATATTCTGGATTGCGCTGCCCTATGAGCCGCTTCCTGGTGCCTGGTTATAGGTGGTGCCTGAGACGTAGACTAGTGCACCTGGCCTATTTGACAGTTAAATCACGATTCTGTTTCCTTTTTTATCACTTAGCTAATAAATTTCTCTAAATGTCCTTGAGAAGGAAGAAAAAGGCTTTCCAAATAGTTTCCATAATTGAACGCTTGCCTTGCTTAGGCAACAAGACTTTCTCTTGTATTTGAGATGCCGGCTATGAAAGGGCTACAGTTACGTAAAAACACGTGTCTTATCTCCCCTAAACAACTTTTCACATTCAGTTCACTTCAAGCTTCCTAGCCTCCCAGCAAAGCATATGAGACCGAACAAGATTGTAAAAACATTGAATGGATAAAATTATATGATTTTCCTCTTAAGCTTTTGGTGGTGATCCGCCTCATTAGATCATAATTCTTTTCGGCTCAAGATAAACTCCGACAATTGCACGTTCTTAAACCTCAGTTGTGATAAGTCCACATGGTATCTCCATTGGCGGTAGATTGGACAAATAATTCGTATAATGTCTTCCATGGTGTCTTTTCTCCCTTACCTTTTGGAACCAATATACACTCAACAACTACACTACTGCTACATCTACACCAGAGCAGGTAATTTGTATGACGGTAGTCTTAAAATAGAATTGGAGTGGAGGGTTGGAAAGGTAGCTCTTCCATTAAGAGCACTGGCTGCTGCTCTCACACAAAGTCAACCACTTAGAAATAGACATCATTAGCATATTCAAACATGAAAATAAGCACCAATATTCCTTCAAATTTTCAAGACAAATCAAGAAGTCACTTTTTTATTTATCTGTTTTTTTTTTTTTTTTTTTTTTCTTTTTGGTTAGTATTTGTTTCTTAATGGTTCCTTAATACAACATCACGGTACAGATTGACACTTTATTTTACTTTTGTTCATTTATTTATTTTTATTTTTTATTTATTTATTTATTTTGGTCTTTTTCCAGACAGGGTCTCCCTTGTAGCCCAGCTGTCTGGAACTCACTCTGTAGACCAGAACTGTTCGAGGCCCTTTTCCAGGGAAATCGACAACCATACACATGCCCTCAAGATCTTCTCCTGCCTCTGCCTCAAGTGCTAGGATTAAAGGCGTGCACGACACCCACGCCTGGCAATTCCTCGGTATTTTTATAAGTCTTTCGGCGACCCAGTTGATTTATCTCCCTGTTAAATAGGTCTTACGTTGGGGCAAACATGTGTCGATAATGATGTCAGTGAGGGTTGAACACTGTTTTATAAACTAGGGTATTTGGGAACCTGGTAATGCACTAATATAATCTGTATATTTCATACATTTCTCATCAAATTCATGATTCATCGTCTAATTGAGAAGTTGTAACAACTGGCACGTATAAATTTGTTCAATTGAGAACAGGATAGGTCTAACTGTGGCCCACTCATATCTTTTAAGTTGACCAAAAATGCATGAATTGTTTCGTAGAAGGATTTGCTGGTGTTTTCATTTATTTGAGGTTACAGGCATGTAGTTAGCAATCTCTGGAGCTCACTAAAAAGCTAGCGTGGTGGTGAAGCGCGGGGCTCGTGTTCTTTGCAGGCTCTCTATATATTTAAGTGATGAATATGGTTGTCGACATACAGCCGGGTGGTTTTTCATGTTAACGGAGATGAAACCGAGAACTCACCTAAGAATCACTCAATGTACATTGTGTGATGCTGAACACACCAGTTCTTAGCACGCATTAGTGTGGTGGTACACTCTATTACCTAGCAGGGAGTAGCCTCCGTTGTGCCTTAGTAGCCATTGTGTGTGGAGAGCAGGAGCTGAATGCCTGCCCACAGCTACAATAGGAAACATGGAGATTATGCTTAATGTGTGACAGACATACAAAGAAGCAAATTCACTATCCTTTTTTTAGTCCATCTCACAATGCAATAATTTGCTATTATAATAAATATACGATCGAGTGTTTTTTTTCGAGTAAATATGAATCATGTAATTTCTAATTACAAGTCATTGTAAACCTACCCAATTATTTTTCAAGAATTTGTCAAAACTCAGGAAGATCAAGCTCTCTCACTCTCTAACAGACGAGGCTATGAAGAGGGACTTGACTGGAGCAATATAATGTATCAGTTGGCACATGTGTGAAAAGCTAATCTAGCGCCAATTATATCATGTGAGGTGCAGGTTGCGAGCCCTGGACCACCTGTGCCATTAATCTAAAACCATTTTATAAGAATATTGAAATAGGAATAGTATATATATGGAAAATTGAAACATCAAAAATTTTAAAACAAATTATGAGTGATTAATTATATATATTCAAGTAATTTTTTTTTTTTGAGTTCTTTTGCTTTTCTATACCATCATGCATTATTTGTTCAAAAACACACTTGGACATGCAATGTGGGAATGACCCCACGAGTGGAAGGACATCTCTTTCCTCAACTGCATAACTTCCCAAAACATCAATGCATATGGACAACATAAAGTGAAGAAGATTCTGTACTAAAGATATATGAAAGTGCATAGCTGGAAGCTAAAAATTTGAAGTATTAATATGAAAATACTAGTAGGAATATGGTTAGTTGAACTCATATTCTAAAGTTCTTAGGGAATTATCACTAAATATTACTTAATATAGAATCATCCTTAGATTTAGAAAACATCAGGAAACTGAGTGTTTCTCCACACCGCACCCTATACATGCTGGGCATATCCAAATGAAATGGTTTAAAGAAATTTACAACCTGTTACAAGTTTGTTTTAGATAGGGAAAAGAGAGGTAGTGTACAATAGCAGGTGCTGTGGTAGCCTGCAGTGGTGATGTGTAGGAGTGTTGAAACAATATGCACTCTGCCTCCTTGTCTTCTGCTGCTGTGAAAAAGTACCCAACAAAAGCCACTGAAGAGAGGAAGGGCCTATTTTGGCTTAGGCTTCCGGAGGAGCACAGTCCAACATGACAGGAAAATCATTGCAGCTGGCAGGGAGAGCATGGCAGCAGGACCAGGTTGTTCACATGGCATTCAGTCTGAGGATGTGGAGATGAACAGGAAGGGGACATATGCTGTAGCCCTCAAGGCCCAACCTCCAGTGACCTGCGTCCCTGAGCAATTGTTCCACTTCTATAAATGTTCCACAGCCTCTCAGTGAGCACACCAAACAGTGGACCCAATGTTCCAAGCACTGAACTTATCAGGGGGTATTCCATATTCCCCACAGAGCCCTCTTACAGGTGTGGTTTGGGGTAGGTAAAAAAAAAAAAAAAATGTATTGGGGATCTGGAGAGATTGGCTCAGAGGTTAAACCAAGAAGTTTTTGAAATCCCAGAATTCCACATGGCAACTAACAACCTCTGGAACTCCGTTCCAGAGGATCCACCACTCTTTTCTGACCTCCAAAGACACTACAAGACACAGGTGCAATAACATGCATGCAGACAGTACAATCATACACATAAAATAAACATTAACTAAAAAAATTTTTAAAAGAAATTATAATCAGAGACATAGGAGAATAATTTCTAAATATCTAAGGGACTGCAGAAACACGGTTCAGACAAGACGTGTTGACTTTTGTTATTATTTCTGGTAAGTGCTGCTGTCATGAATTTCATTTTGCCTTTGTAGCTCATCTGTAAATGAGAGGTGATAACTTGAATAATCCATCTCCTGTGCCTGGTTATAAGAATTCTTTGATTTGATATGTAGGCTTTCCTAAAGTAGATCCTGTTATTTAATTAACTGCCATTATTTATTTAAAATTATGATTTAGTTTTAATTGTCTTTTTCCCTCACTATGTTGAGTTTGCAATAAATATTCTGATTTCCCTTCTGATCCTTCATTAACTGATGCTGTGAGGTTTGAGGGAATAAATATGTACTACTGTAACAGTGGCCATAAACTGGGCAGGGTGGCTCATGCCTGTAATCTCAGAATTTGGGGGGCGGAGGCAGGTGGATTTTCTGTGACGATTGAGTCCTTCCTGGTCTATAGAGTGAGTTTCGCAGACCCAGGTGAGGCTATAGGAAGATCTTTTCTCTCCAAATTTAGATTAATTAATTAATTAGATTAAAAAATTTGATCAGTGGCCATAAATTTTCTGTTTCTCAAAGTTTTTAATGTCTGGTTCCTAAAAAATATAACTAGTAGTAATTTACAAGTGATACAATTAAATTTTTCATTTTCCTACTCATCAATATTAATAATTTATTAGTTACTTCACAGATACAAATAGTAACTGTCAGGCCCTGTCTTACCTTGAAAACAATTTCTGTGTGGCTTTTCCAGGTACTGTTCTTTGGGAATTTAAGCAGATAGATTGTACTGCCAAACTTGAGAGTCAGCTACTTTTAGCTTTTGTTATGATATTCACCATTACTTTTTTTCTTTTTTCTTTTTTTTTTTAAATTTTTATTTTTTTTATTTATTTATTTTTTTTATGTGTTATGAATGTACTGCTCCTGCAATGTAAGTCTGTGCACCCGTGTCCTGCAGTGCCGCGGAGGTTAGAAAAGGGTGTTGGAAATTTCCCCTTTGGAACTGGGAGTCTCTGGGAAATTGGAGTTTTTCAAGAAAGACGGTTTTCCGCTGCCATGTGGGTCTGGAGATCGAACCCATCGGGGGTTCCTCTGTAAAGCGGTGCCGACCCTTATCCACTAGGCATCTCTCCAGCCCCTAGCAAACACTTTTTGTGTGCTGAACAAACCCAACCTATACAAGCTTCAAAAGACACTTTATATTAGTTACAGAAAAATGAGGGTGAATTAAAAGAAAGGCAACAGATATATTAATAGACCCATGTTCTTTGTTTTTATTTTTTAGAAATTATTTGTATTTATTGTTCTTTTTATTTTAGCATATGAGTGTATTCTCTGATGTGTGTAAGTGTACTTGGTTATGCAATGCCCACAGTAGTCAGAAGAATTAGGTGTCAAGATTCTCCTGGAACTAGAATTATAAGATGGTTGTTAGCTGCCATAATGGGTGCTGGGAAGCAAAACTCGTCTGCAAGAGCAGTCAGTGCTCTTAACCTGCTAAGCAGTTAAGAACAACCCTCTTCTGACCTCATGGCATTGCACGACACGACACTGGTGCACAAACTTGAATGCCAGATCAGTACATTCATACACATTTTTTTTTTTTTTAAATTAAAAAAATATAGTTTGCCTTATCAGCCAAGAATAAGTCTAAAGATAAAATTAATATAATCCCACGTTAAAAGACATATTGTAGATATGAACTGGGATTAAGATAGCTTGCTCCATGTAAAAGTGCTAGCCATTGGCAAGCATGAGGACCCTTAAAGTTTGCTACTGATGGTATGTAAAGCCCAGGTGGGTGGGGTGGTGGGGTACTGGGGAGGCAGAGACGGGAAGATCACTAGTTCACCACTGACAGCTAGTCTAGACTTGTTTGTGGAGCCAGCCCTCTTCTCCAATTCCCAGTGAGATGTCCTGCTTTCAAAACAGATAAGCATTGACCTCTGGCCTCACACATATGCATGTGTGCAGACACATGCCGGCTGCACCTACGCAAACACAACACCATTTAAAAGAAGTAGTAAACGGAGACCCTGTCTCGAAAAAGGACACAAAAAAAAGTAGCAAAGGGAAATAATTTAAGCTATAAATGCAAGCTAATATTAAAAGAAGGTTAAGCCGGGAGTGATGGTGGCACGCCTTTAAATCCTAGCAACTCGGGGAGCAGAGGCAGTTGGGTCTTTGTGAGTTCAAAGGCAGCCTGTCTACAGAGTGAACTTCCAGGACAGCTGGGGCTACAGGGTGACCTGTCCTCAAAAGAAAGAAAAAAAGAGAAAAGAAAAAAAAGGTTAATAGAATTGATTGATAGACTTAAAAAAAACTAGTTTATAGAATATTGATTATATTTATATATAGATCTGGCATTGAATATTTTAGAGAATTATCCCAAAATATATTTTGCTAAAAATATCTGGCATTTCTTTTTTTCCTGAGATAAATAAATCATAAACGTGTTGTCTAAATTTCCTCCATTATTCTGGAACAATAGTAAATCTCTTAGGAATGAAATTATGACCTACCCATACATAACATTAATATAAAAAGTGATTTCAGAAGTTATTCACACACATACACACACCCACACACATATAAGCAGAAAGATGGCTCAGTGGTTAAGAGCACTGACTGTTCTTCCAGAGGACCTGGGTTTGATTTCCATTACCCACATGGTAACTAACAACCAACTATAGCTCTAGTTTTAAGGGATCCAATGCTATTTTGTTGCCTCCATGGGCATTGCATGACACAGGTACACTTACATACATGCAGTTAAATCACTCATACACATCAAGTTAAAATAAATAATTATATATACATACACATATATACACACACATATATATACACATACACACACACATATATATGTGTGTTTTATATAAGTTTGCTACCAGTGTGCACATAAGAAGACAGGTGGGGTGGTACAGGGCCTGGGGAGAGAGAGAGAGAGATTGACTCACCATGTAGCTTACCTCTGGCTGGCTTGGCACTCACTATATAGACCAATCTGGCCTCAAATACTCAGAGATCTGTCTGTCTCTGCTTTCTGAATGCTGAGCTTAATGCTGTGCAACACTACACCTGGCTTCCATATATATCTTAATATAAATTATTTTATCAAGAACAATTTCTTGGATCAAAGGGAGCCCCTATCTCTGCTGTTATAATGTTTACTAGAACAACATAGTGTTTCCCCTCAGTACCAGGACTGTGCCATTCTGTAGTCGTGAGTGAAAATATAAGACAGTAGTATCTGGACTGATTTATCAATAAACAGTTTTAATGTAGACATGACTATATACATATATACCTTTACATTTTTTATTTTCATATGTGCACATATATATTCTTGTAATTTATGTATACATGCACTAAAATTACATATCTTCCTTATAGTTTTAACTCCAGAATAAGTGAAATCAAGAAACATTGATTATATAATGGAGCAAGCAGAAGAATGATTATCAATAAAGCTGTATACAGTTGGTATAATAGTGTTTTTTTAATATTTTATTTTATGGGTAATGAGTATGCTGCTTGCATGTATGTAAGTGTATCCATGTCATGTAATGGCCATGGATGTCAAAACAGGGCATTGGATTCCATGGAACTGGAGTTCAGATAGTTATTAGCTGCCATGTGGGTGGTGAGAACTGAACCCAGGTCCTCTGAAATAGCAGCCAGTGCTCTTAACCACTGAGCCATCTGTTCGGTCTCAGTAGTCAGTGTTCTTATGTATTGTGTATACACACAGAAACCCCACACATTCATTTAAACACACACACACACACACACACACACACACACACACACACACACACCATGTTTAATGAGATTTAAAGAATTGCTTCACATCACAAAGGCTGAAACACTAGAAAGCCAGTTGTGTACATTCTGGTCTGCGTCTAAAGGTCTGAGAGCTGCCAGTGCTTGATAGCCTGAATCTGAGTCCAAAGGCAGGAGACCACAGATGTTTCAGCTCACACAGTCAAGGAGAGAAAGACAGTCCAACCCTTCTCCACCTTCTTGCTCTACTCTCTCCTGAAATGGGGTTGGATAGTTCCTGCTCACATGAGGGGGAAGTTCTGATTCTACCAGTTTGAATTTCAATCTTTTACCAAAGCTTCCCCCATAGACAGCTCCAGAAATAATTTTTAAGCATGTATATGGATATCCTGTGGCACAGTCTAGTACAAAATTGACCCTTTCTAGTTTTGAATGGGGAAGAGAATCAGAGATAATGTTATTTTTAAACTATTATCCTGATAACTAACGTTACAGTTTTGCCATTATAGTTATCTTGTTCAGACTATTCCCCACAGCAAAAGCCTATTTGTGGAATTTGTATCTTTTTTTTTTTT
>VZQC01002542.1:95730-115925 GCA_009823505.1 Rhizomys pruinosus
ATCAACAATGGATTATTCTACCAAGGAGATGTTGGCCAGGGGATCCAAGCCCCCACAAATGGTAAAGGCTCCTTGCCTCCAAACTGGGATATCTGCAGGAAGAGAGGCGATAAGGCCCTGCTGTTGAAGACCTGATATAAACATGGGAAAGATGTATGGAGACCGCACTTGCAAGTATACAGATGGTCTCTGGAATGCCAGAGAGTGGAATTTGTATCTTTAGTGACTCAAAGTCAAAATGGACCAGTGCAGTTTAATTCATATTTAGAGAGTGTCCTAGTTTGTTTCTCTATCTCTGTGATAAAACAGTTTGACCAAAACCAACTGGGAGAGGAAAGGATTAATTGGCTTATGCTTCCATGTCACACAGTTCACCATAGAGGGAAGACAAGGAGTTGAAGCAGAGATCAAGGAGGAATGCTGATTACTGGCTTGTTCCTCTGCCCTTTGCTTAGCCTGCTTTCTTGCACAACCCAGGACCACCTGCCCAGAGGTGGCAACACCCACAGTGGGCTTGGCCCCCTCACCTCACTCAACAATGAAGAAAAATGCCTCACAGACATGCCTGTAAACCAGTCTAATGGAGGAAGTTCCTCAGTTGAGATCCCTTCTTCCCAGATGTGTTGTATTGATAACCAAAGCTATGACATTCCACCCCTTGTCAACTTGTCACACAAACACTTCACACTTCATTGTTAAACTGTAACCTTTTCTTTCTCTGTCTGCTTCTAAGACCTCACATTAATATCACAATATAAAACAGTACATCTTTAAAGGTCCCACAGTGTTTAAAAATTGAAACACTAAAAATTCAACATTTAAAAATTCAAAGTTTAAAAAGTCTCTTAAAGCTAGGCCCAGTTAAAATCCCAAACTAGTTCCATACTGTCTTATTTCAAGAGGGAAGAACCAGGATACACTTAAGCAAAAATGAACTCCAGCAGTGTAGACATCTGGGATTCACTAATGATCTTCTGATCTCCACAGGTCTTGGGCATCTCTGCTTCTCTGGCTCTGCCATTTACAGCACACACAGCTTGTCTCATAGGCTCAGACCAGCTCCACTCCCGCACCTTCCACTGTCCTTTGGGGTCACCCCATAGTCCTGGCATGGACAGTATGGGGTCTTCACTGCAACTGAAGCTGCATCTTCACCAATGGCCTCTCCTGACCTCTTCACATTAACAAATCTCAGATTCTCTCCATGACCCTTCATGCCTTCAAAATGAATACTACCCGAAAGACTTTTACACATTATCAAGTCCAGCTTCTAGCTTTAGATGCAGCCTTGGCTCCCTCTGGACCATAGCTTCTGTGTGGCCAACCCTGAGGAAATACTTCCCAGATTTCACCTTAGTGATGCTGGTCTCTTCTTAATCACAGCTGTTGTTTCAGCCCTCGATAACTGGTATCTATTGTCCCAGGAAAGCAAAAGTTTCAGTTCCAAATATTTTTATTTCAAAATGCTTTACACAAACAGCCCTGATAAGAGTCTGCTTCCTATTGAAACTTTATAAGCAAGGCCATCATCATTTGCACATCCGTCAACAGTCTTAAAGCCCTAAAGCTCTCAGTGGCTTTTCCAACCCAATGTTCCAAATACTTCCACAATCCTCTCAAAAACAACATGGTCAGGTGTGCCACAGCAATACCCTACATTTCTGGTACCTAGTTATGTAACTTTTATTGCTGCTACAAAAATGCTGACCAAATCCATCTTGGGAGGAAAGGGTTCATATGGTTTGTATTACAGTTCGTTACTGAGAGAACTCAAGCAGAGTGGGAATCTGGAGGTGGTAGTTTGGACAGAAACCTTGGAGGAACTCTGTTTACTCACTTGTTCCTATAGCCTTTGCTTAGCTTGCTTTGTCCTACAAGCCAGGACCACCTGCTCAGTGATGGCATCACCCACGGTGATCTTGGCCCTCCCCCATCACTCATCAATAAAGAAAAAGCCTCACAGACATGCCTACAAGCCAGCCTATGGAAGAAGTTCCTCCACTGAGTTTCCCTCTTACCACATGCATTAAGTTGATAACCAAAGCTAATTATGGCATAACCTAACCGATAACCTTGATCATATGACATTGTGCTGTCTGGAATTCCAGGATCTTTTTCTGGTAACTACCTTCCAACTTTATCATTGTTGATATTTACACTTAAACTGCCTTTTTAAGATACCAAATTTTTACACACATCATTTTCTAATCATCACAAAAGAGTAGGACAGTTTTAAAATTTATGTTATCTAGTTTTTCATCTTACTCAAAGCTTATTCTTACATTTTATTATATTTATTAATACTATAGAGTATAGCTATGGTTTGTGTTATGATTTAATTAGGCTTATTTTAGTTTTAATGTAAACAGTAAGTTGTTATTACTTCAGAAATACTGGCAGTTGCATATTAAATTTATCCTTAGGTCTTATTTTTGCTATTTGAATCATAAGCTAAAGTGATTTCATGAAGGTGGGATAAAAACTGGAAAGAAATATCCTGCCACTTTGCCGAAGCTGTTAATCGTTTCTAGGAGTTTTCTGGTGGAGTTTTTAGCATCCCTTAAGTAAACAATCATATCATCAGCAAATAGGGATAGCTTGACTTCCTCTTTTCCAATTAGTACTCCTTTAATTTCCTTTTCTTGCCTTATTGCTCTAGCAAGTGTTTCAAGCACTATATTGAAGAGGAGTGGTGACAGGGGGCAGCCTTGCAGAGTTCCTACCTTTAAAGGGAATGTTTCTGTCATTTCCCCATTTAGGATGATATTGGCTGTGGGTTTCCTGTATATGGCTTTGATTACATTGAGGAATGATCCCTCCAATCCAATTCCTTCTAGGACTTTAAGCATGAAGGGATGCTGGATTTTGTCAAAGGCTTTTTTTCACACATCATTGAGATGATGGTGTGTTTTTTTGTTTTTTTTTTTTTTTTTTTTTTTTTTTAAAGTTTCATTTTGTAAATGTTTGTGCTTTATTTTGTTTATTGATTTACATATGTATCTCTGGTATTAATCTGTCTTGGTCATGATGGATGAACGCTTCTTGATGTGGGTCTGTAACTTTGCTTGGCGCCAGTCTCCTGGTGTCGAATTTTGGCTCTGTGTTCCATTCGGGCGGATGGGTCTATAATTCTAGCCTTGTTGTACCTTTGCCTGTGGTGTTGTGTAAGGAGAGTGATGCTGGGCTTGCGATAGAAGGAATTTGGGAGAGGGAATTGCCCGGTCGTGATTGGTAGCCTTCTAGAACAAGTTTCCATAGTAAGTGGTGTGTAGGGTTGTTTTGGAGGAATGTTTCTCTAGGAATTTCGTGGCTGGTGAAACAGTCTGGGCCTGGGGGCTTAATTTTTTAGTTGGGGGCTTCTTACTACATCCTCCATTTCTTCAATGTTATGGGTCGGGTTTCAGCTGCGTGATCTGCGTCTCTTGGCTGAGCGTGGTGGCTTCCTAGATTCACATAATACATAGAAAATCATTTCGGCTGGTTTTCAAACTTGGTAAGAATATAGTTCTGTAATAGTTCCGCCATATGAGTTTCTGGATCTGTTCCTTGGTCTGTTTGTGATATTTCCCTTTTCATCAAAGATTAGGGATTTGGGTTTTGCCTTCTTTTCGTTCATTTCTTTTTGCTAACTGGGTAGAGGCCTGTCTATCTTGTTTTTTCTTTCAAAGACCAACTTTTGGATTCATTTGATTGATTTTTTGTATTGTTTTTCTTTGTTTATATTTCATTGATTTATGCTCTAACTTTTTGCTATTTCTATTAATCTTCCTGTCCTGTTTGGCATTTAGGGTGTTGCCTCTCAAGTGCTTTAGCTGTAGTGTTAAATCATTCACTTTGTGCTCTTTTCTGTTTTTTCTAATGTAAGCACCCAGGGCTAGGTAAACTTCCCTCTAGGACTGGTTTTTAGGTTATCGCATAGGGTTTGTGTATGTTTGTATTGTCTGCGTATACTCCATTCAGTTCCAGGAATGCTTGTAGTTCTTTCTTTATCTCTTATCGCTTCCTTGACCCCATTCATTATTCAGGAGGGTTTTGTTTAGTCTCCATGTGGTCTTGTAGATAGTAGTGCTTGTCCTGGTGTTGATGTTGAGCTTTATGGCACGGGTGTGTGGTCTGATGAGAATGCATGGAAAGTTATTTTCAATCTTTTGTATTTGTAGAGGTTTCTTCTGTGTCCGAATATGTGGTCGATTTTTGGAGAAGTTCCGTGGGGTGCTGATTAGAAAGTGTATTCTCTGGTGAGTAGATGGTAATATTCAGTAGAGTCCTGTGAGGTCCATTGGGGTATATATCGCTTTCAGACCTCAGATGTCTCTCTGTGTTTTATTATTTCATTGTCCCTGGTTTGACCTTCCAAAGTTCAGTGGGGTATGGGAATCTTCCTACGATGATGTACTGGGGTTTAGGACGTGACTTGTGGGTCTAGAGAATGTCCCCCTAATAAAAGTTTGGGTTGCGACCAGAAGTTGGTGCATATAGATTTATAATTGTGAAATATCTTGGTGAATTGTTCATTGATAAAAATGTAATGGCCTTTTGTCTCTTCTGATTTCTTTTAACTTTGAAGTCACTATTTTGTCCGATATTAAAATAGCAACACCTGCTTTCTTGTTGGTACCATTTGGGAAATGGAAGATTTTTTTTTTCCATCCTCTTCAAGTTAAGTGGTGCCTATCCTTGAAGGTAAGAATTATTTCTTGTAGATAGCATATAGATGGATTTCTGTTTCCTAATCCAATCTCCCTGTCTATGTCTTTGATTGGAGAATTTAGTCCATTAAAATTTAAGGTTATGACTGATAGGTTTGTGTTGCTCCTTTTGCCTTATTATCCATTGCGGTTTGGTTTGGTTATACTTCTACTCTCAGTTATGCTTTTATTGATTTCTCTTTCTAGGTGTGCTGGGGTTGGTTGCTCCTTTCTTCTATTCTTTGAATTGCTTCAAGTATTCTCTGAAGGGTGGTTTTTTCCGTACATGTATTCTTTCAAGTTGTTTATGTCATGGAGGTTTTAGAAATTTCAAGAAAATACTTCATATTGGTAAGGCTTCAACTAGGCTGGGCATGGTGGTGCACGCCTTTAATCCAGCACTTGGAGGCCAGAGCAGGCGGATCTTTGTGAGTTCAAGGGCCAGCCGTCTACAGAGTGAGTTCCAGGACAGCTGGGGCTACAGGGAGACCCTTTCTCAAAAAGACCAAAAAAAAAAAAAAAATGTAAACTACTGTAGTGGATTCATAAATGTGCAACTGAAACCGAGATGCCATGTTTACTTGAGAATGTGTCAATCCACATGCAGTTCTTCATATATACTTCCAGGGCATTTCTAAAGCCTAAGAAATCTTAGTTAATCCTTGATGAGAATTAAAGAGACAAAGATTGACCTTTGTAAGTAAGATAAAATGACTGGTAAATAATGCCTACATTACCTTTAAAAGAAAATATTTTCTGGGACTGGAGAGATGGCTCAGTGGTTAAGAGCACCCACTGTTTTTGCAGAGGACCCAGGTTTGATTCCCAGCACCCACATGGAGGCTAAGAACAGTCTTTAAACCGGGTGTGGTAGCACATGCCTTTAATCCCAGCACTCTGGAGGCAGAGGCAGGCCTGTGAATTCAAGGCCAACCTGGTCTACAGGGCTAGGTCCAGGCCACCTGGGGCTACGGGGAGACCCTGTCTCAAAAACACCAAAGAAAAAGAAAAAAAACAAGTATTTAATGAGCCAGGTGTGGGGGCACACACCTTTAATCCCAGCACTTGGAGGCAGAGGCAGGTTTACCTCTGGGAGTTGGAGGCTAGCTAGCTCTACATAGTGACTTCCAGGACAGCTGGGGCTGGGGATACAGTGAGTCCCTGATTCAAAAGACAAAAAAAAAAAAAAAGAAAAGAAAGTTTTAAACAATAATGTAAAATGTCTATCAACTGTTGCAATGATGTTTGTGTCATGGGACACATGCACATTTCCCTCCTGTGTTGCTTCTTTTCTATGATCAAAATGCATTGTTTACATGTATGAAAATTTCAAAGAATATTTTTTTTTAATTTAAGTAAATAAAAATATTTAAATTTAAAAGAAATAATAATCCCCCACTTTATGGCAATGCTAGCAGTAATGGCTTGGTGGTTTCCTGAATATATCAACCTATCTCTAAATGTATCACTTTGTGTACATTTTATATTTTGTATGTCATTCATCAGTAAAGAAGGTACCAACTGTGGGGGTTCAGGCCCACTCCTGTGAGCCACAGCAAGAGCAGCATGATGGCCAGCCACTAGGGCAGCCTTTGGGAGATTTGCTCTTTACTGCATTACCTCCTTAAGCAAGCATCACACAAGTCCTGTAGAAGTCTCAAGTAAATTTCTTTTTTTTTTTTGGTCTTTTCGAGACAGGGTCTCCCTGTAGGCCCAGCTGTCCTGGAACTCACGTTGTAGACCAGGCTACCTCCCAAGTGCTAGGATTAAAGGAGTGTGCCACCACACCCGGCTTCAAGTAAATTTCTTTATTCTAAGTTTCTCCCATGGCAAGTTTCAAGGCAGGCCTATACAGCAAATATCTATGGCAAAAACTCCATGGCCAATCTCTATAGACTTACTAGTCTATGGCAAATCTCACTGTGCCAATCTCTATAGACTTACTAGTCTATGGCAAATCTCACTGTGCCAATCTCTATAGACTTACTAGTCTATGGCAAATCTCACTGTCTTGCCTTCATTACAAGTTTATATAGGGAGAAAACACATGGCTCTCAGAAAGCCTGTGAAAAGGGCTAGGATTTTAAGAAATGTGCGTCACACAAAGGAGATGAGGAGATAGAACTCCAAGAGAATTAACAACCTTGGGGGAAGGCACTTAGCCATTAAGAGCATAAGTCCTTGTAAAGGCAAAGAAGACAGTCTAGCAATAACATGATGTACTCAAATCCTAATCTAAGGTATACACTAACTAGGAGAAAAGCACTAACTAGAAGGAGACATGGGTATTAAATCAAATCGAGACTTTCCCAGGATGGTTTTCCCATGGAATTTAGGGTTTAACAGCTGCATCCCATCTGGTTTTTCAAGTAACAGGGATGTAAACGAGCTCTCCTTTTAGTAGCCCATTTCCCTGCCTAGGCTGAGTTGCTAGCTCAAAAACTCCTGAATTCCATATTATTCTAAATTAACTCATTCTGGGCTACAAAAACCAAGAAAAAATACTGGGGAAAATATCAGATATATATATATATGATTCAGTGAAACTAGAGCATATTTAGATCCTACTAGTACAGTATCTACTAAATAGAGAATACTCAATGAATTTGAATAAGACTGATAGTTTTATAATAATTAGAGGGGTTTGGATCCCCTGGAGCAGTAGGTACAGGTTACTGTAAATCACCTAACAGGGTGCTAGGAACCTAACTCTGGTCCTCTGGAAGATCTGCAAGCCCTCTTAAACAGAGCTATCTCTCTGGCCCCCAAAATCTGAGAACAGAGTATAAAATTAATCTGACATAGTAGCCAGAAACAGGTCATGTAGTATTCTTTTTTTTTGGGGGGGGGTGATCTTTTTGAGACAAACTCTCCCTATAGTCCCAGCTGTCCTGGAACTTACTTTGTAGATCAGGCTGGCCTTGAACTTGCAGGATCCACCTGTTTCTGCTTTGCTGAAATATCTATTTGGAAGTGGTGGTTAAGCTATTGGTGATACAAAACTAGGTTTTTATAGAAGAGAATATTCTAAGGAAGATAATATCAAAAGCTCCTAAAAATGTTTAGAATGAGAATTCAGTCATTGGATTTAGGACACATCTACAATATGACTTTATGTTAGCTAATTAGTCAGCAAAGACCTAATCTGGTAGACTGGAGAGATGGCTCTGGTTAAGAGGGATGCACCCTGTTAGGTAACTCACAGTAACCTATAACTCCAGATCCAGGGGATTTAATCCCTTGTTTTGGTCTCTACAGGCACCCACACATTTGTGGAATGTATACATTTACAGGCACATACACATAAATAAAAATTAAAATTAATCTTGAAAAAGAGACCCAATTTCCATTGAGTTTGTCTCATAGATGCCTGTGATAAGGAAAAGAAAAGCTGTTGAAGTGTCCTAGCCACTGTTAAGATAATATCACCCCTAAGATAAAGGGTAGGCAAGTCCGAAGGAAAGTAAACAGTGAAATTAGTAAGTAGTTATTGCATTTATCATAAAAAGCTAATGAAGATTGCAAATGTAAAGCAAGTTTAATTAAAGATTTATGTATATGCATTTGGGAATTAAAAAGTGGAATAATAGAAAACAGTTCTAATTTTCAAGGCTGATTAATTATGTTCACATGGATACTGGGTTTTTTTGTTTTTTGTTTTTTATTTTTAATTTTATTTATTTATATATGTGTATGAATGTACTGTCTGCATGCAAGTCTGTGCACCCGTGTCGTGCAATGCCGCGGAGGTCAGAAGAGGGTGTCAGATTCCCCTGGAACTGGAGTTCTCCTGGAATTGGAGTTTCAGACGGTTCTTGGCCGCCATGTGGGTGCTGGGGATCGAACCCGGGTCCTCTTTAAGAGCCGTTGGCGCTCTTAACCGCTAGGCCATCTCTCCAGCCCCCACATGGATACTGTTAAAGCAAGAAAGGACGAGTAGAATGTATATATTCAAGAGAGTCAATATCTAAAGCAAAAAAGACTAATATGGTGTGGAAGAAAAATAAGAGATTTCCTCTACCTAGAATTATTATTTTAAAATATCATGGAAGTACTGAAAGCAGCATGATTCACTGCTGTGGGTGGCAAATGCTCAACTTGACAAGACTGAAATATGATGTATGACTATGCATAGTAGAAACAGTGAACTCTGTGACTTTCATTGAGGATGTATAAGAGGCCACATTATCTTTGTTTTAATTTTTTTAATTTTTTCAATTTTTTATTTTTATGTGTATAAGTGTACTGTCTGCATGTAGGTAGGTGCACCCATGTCCTGCAATGCTGCAGAGGTCAGAAGAGGGCGTCGGATTCCCCTGGAATTGGAGTTAAAGACTGTTCTTAGCCACCATGTGGGTGCTGGGAATCGAACCCAGGTCCTCTGCAAGAGCAGTCAGTGCTCTTAACCGCTGAGTCATCTCTCCAGCCCTGTTTTAATTTTTACTGAACCTTTCTACGTTTCATACAGCAGTTCTTAATCTACTTTAGACCCATTCACCAATCCATGCCCCCACTCTGCCAGAGTTCCTGCATTCTGCCATACATGTCTAGTCTTTTTAAAAATTTTTGATGCAGAAATTTACTGTTTGGGGCAGAAGTTTACTGTTCTGGTCAGTTCTTTGAACGAGTCTTTTTTTGTTGTTCTTGTTTCCTTTAATTTTATGTATATTGCTCCAAAGCGTGTGTGTGTGTGTGTGTGTGTGTGTGTGTGTGTGTGTATGTGTGTGTGTGTAGAAAGATAGATAGATAGATAGATAGATAGATAGATAGATAGATAGATAGATTGATTGATTGATTTTTTTTTTTTTTTGAGACAGGGTCTCCCCATACCCCCAGCTGGCTTGGAACTCACTCTGTAAACCAGGCTGGCCTTGAACTCACAGAGATCTGCCTGTCTCTGCCTCTTGAGTGCTAGGATTAAAGGTGTGTACCACCACACCCGCCTTAAATACCATTCTTAACCACCAAATGGGTGCTGGAAATCGAACCCGGGTCCTCTGCAAGAGCAGTTGGCACTCTTAACTGCTGAGCTATCTCTCCAGCCCTAGTTTTTTAATAGTAGAGTTTAAATATAAAAAGATAAAAAAGAAATATAATTTTAATTCCTAAATTGCATAAAAGTTGTGTGTGTTTTAATGTACTTTTTATGGTAGCAGCAGGTATTATATTTACTAAAAAGAAGGAAAAAGAATTTTTCAGTTTGCCTTCCACCATACATCGTTTGTTTTTCTGGGACTGTGTTACTTCACTTAACATAATGGCTTCTAGTTCCACCCATTTTCCTACAAAGTTCTTGATGTCATCTTTCTTTACCATGGCATAGAATTCCATTGTGTGTATGTACCACAGTTATACCTTCATTAATTACTTTCTTTTGCTGCTTGGGAACCCTTTCTTCTGTCCTTTGAATTCAAGTATTTTCTGAAGGGTTGGTTTTCTCGACATATATTCTTTCATCTTGTTTAGGTCATGAAAGATTTGTTTTTCCTTCAACTATAATTGACATTTTTGCTGGTTAATGACATAACCTGGATTGGCATCTGTAGTAATTTAGAACTGGGAATACTTTGGTTCAAGCTCTTCTGACTTTCATCTTTTGCACTGAAAAGTCAGCTGTAATTCTGATGGGTTTCCTTTTATATGTAGGTTTTTGTTTTTCTCATGTGGCATTCAGTGTTCTGTCTTTGTTTTGAGCATCTAGTATTTTAACTATGATATGACATGGGGAATTTCTTTTCTGGTCTTGTCTAGCTGATGTTCTGTGTGCTTCTTGTATTTGTATGGGTATTCAATTTGGGGAAATTTTCTTCTACAATTCTTTTGAAGATCTGGACAATACCATTATCCTGGGATTCTTCTCCTTCCTCTATACCTATGATGTGGAGGTTTGGTCTTTTCATGGTATCCCACATTTCCTGATTATTCCTCTCTTTTTTTAAATTTTTCTTAATCTTTGCTTGAGCATTCCAGCTCTTCCATGTTATCTTCCAGTCTTGTTATGTGTTGTATGCTAGGTAGGTTTAATAGTCAATTTGACAGAACCTAGAACCACATGAGAAGGAAGTACACCCCAACTGCAGAACCATCTTACTACAGTCTCTCAAATGCAGACATTACCAAAATTATCAATATGTGTAAAATCTGCACTAAAGGTCTTGTATTTTCTTGTATGAGCAACACTATCTTTTTGCTAAAGATAAAATTGGATTTTTTTGTCTCCTGCATTTTGTATGGGATAATTACCTATTTACACCTCATTAGTAATTCCAAAATTGTCTTTGTGCCCTACAGCTGTCTAGGAAATCACCCCCAGGATTTAATGGCTTACAACCACAGTAATTTATTGCTTCTCCCAGTTCCTGTAGGTGAAGAATTTGGGAATAACTTGACTATCAGTTTCTTACTTTAGACATTTTTCTAGAAACAATATACCCCTTCTATTATGATGTATTTTTCCAGAAATTCTATATTCCTTTCCATTTAATATTAAGTAATATTTCTTCAATCCAAGTTTTATTTAAGTTAGTACTTCAGGAGGATCTGTCAGGCAAGAAGACATGTTTTCTTTGGAGCCTGAGATATATTGCAAAGCACTTATGCTTTATCTCATTGTTTGGGGATTTAGTTTTTTAATTTTTGTTTTGGGGTTGTTCTTTTTCTTTATATTAAAAAAAAGTGTGTTGTGTGTTTCATGTTCTTTAGTAACTAAGTTGAGTTTCATGTACTTTTTTTTCAGTGCTATAAGCTTGTTGTTTGTGTGCAGATGTTTGTCATAATATTAGAAGAGGTTGGGAAACTGCTAGTCAGCAATCATTTTTTTTTTATTATTATTTGATTGATTTTTTGTAGTGGTATGAAAAGTACTGGTCCTGCATGCGGGTCTGTGACCCGTGTCGTGCAAATGCCGCTGGAGGTAAGAAGAGGGTCTCGGATTCCCCTGGCAACTGGAGTGTCTCCTGGAAATTGGAGTTCAGCCGGTTCTTAGCCGCCAGTGTGGTGCTGGGATCAACCCGTTGTCCCTCTGCAAGAGGCGAGGTGCTCTTAACCGCGGGCATCTCTCATTTTTAAGTTGTAAGGTACTCAGCTGTGTTTCAGGAGAATATGTCTCATTGGAACTGTAGGGCTTTTTGTTCATGGCATTTATTTCATAGAATATCCCTATTAGTTCTAGAACTCCTCAGAGCTAACAGAATCTCCAGATGTTCAAGTTCCTTATATAACATAGTATAGTATTTTCATATAACCTACATAGATTATGCCTAAACTTTTAAAAATCATCTGTAGATTACTTTAAATATCTAATACATATGAATGCTATATAAATAGTTGTTATACTATATAGTTTAGGGAATTAATGACATGAAAAAGGCTGTACATGCTCAGTGAAGACTAAATTTTTAACTGCTTCACTTTGTGGTTGGTTGAACCTATGGCTTTGGAGTATAGGATACAGAGGGCTGACTATATTCTCATGCCTTGTTTTTACATTTGATCAAGTTTCTGTTCAAGCATCAGATCCTTAAATAAGGTATTCCTATTAATTACAACAGAGCTCTCTGATTACTGTCCTCTGAATGCTTATGGCTTTGCTTCTGAACAAGATCATCTTCATATCTTCATTCCATGTTGATGTACAAAATTTTCCATGTCCTAAGAATGCTGAGAATAAAAACTTAAGGAACCAACTAGTAAATTCAGAATCAAAGTGAGAGTACCTTAAGTAAGTGAGAGAAATATTTCTGTTTTAATGTAGAGTTAGCCATTTAGAATTAGTATGGGGGTTATCCACTTAAAAAAATCCTTCAAGACCCTTGGTTCATTTGTTTTGTTTGTTCACCTCTGCCCTTCCCATTTGCATGGTACTGGTTGGCCTACCAAATGACCATGTCAACTAGAGGAAGACTAAAGGAAGGGAGTGAGAGGCATAAGGAAAAGCCTGTGTCTACCACATTTAGCCTGAATTTTCCCTCATCACTTCCAGCAACACCCCACTGGCCAAATCCTAGTATTGTAGTTACTCTAGTAATCTGTGGGAGTCCAAAAAGTCCAGTCTTGAATCTCAGATGTTAAAAGCTCTGTTACTACAAAGAAGAAGGAGAGAATGGATTTAGGGATGAGAAGTTTACTTTTTATTGGTTAGTAATGTTTTTCTAACCATATGGATATAATTGCATGCTTTCTCTCTAGTACTTTACTCTGCAGTGATACTGGTTCATAATTCTTTCCTTAAGCTTCAGTCATGTCTCAGATAAAGCATAAAACCTTCAGTAAAACTCAAACCACTAGTTTACCTCTCGCCCTGTACAAAAGTAAACTCCAGATGGATCAAAGACCTCAATGTGAATCTCAAAATTCTGAAGGTGATAGAAGAAAAAGTTGGCAGCAGCCTGCAAGACATAGGTATAGGAAAAGACTTCCTTAACCAGACAGCAGCTGCACAAGAAATGAATCGCAAAACAGTTGACAAATGTACCTCATTAAACTCAAAAACTTCTGTACATCAAAAGAAATAATCAAGGAGTGAAGAGAAACCCACACAGAGTGGAGGAACCTTCACCAGCAGATATACATCTGACAAAGCATTGATTTCCAGATATATATAAACTACTCAGAAACAAAAGAAGAAAAGAAAGCAAATGACTCACTCAAAAGTTGGAACAAAGAGCTCAACCGAGAGTTCACAAGTGAAGAATTAGAGGTGCTGAGAAACATCTTAAAAAGTGTTCAAGTCTGTACTAATTAAGGAAATGACAGATTAAAACCACTTTAAGATATCATCTACTCCAATAAGACGACTAGGATAAAGAAAACAAATGATACCAATGCTGGAGAGGTTGTGGGGAAAAGGGGAACACTTATCTACTACTGGTGGGAATGTAAACTCGTACAACCACTATGTGGAAGCATTGGGGAGAACCCTTGGAAGTCTCAAAATGGTTGCCACAGACCCAGCCATACCACTCCTGGGTATATACCCACAAGACTCATCTTACCAAAGAACATGCACAGACATGTTTATTGCGCTCTCTTCACAATAGCAAAGATCTGGAACCAACCCAATGCCCTCAACTGACAAGTAGAGAAAATGTGGTACATCTACACAATGGAGTTCTATGCATTGTTAAAGAAAGTGACATCATGAACTTTGAGGTAAATGATGGAGCTAGAAGATATCATGCTAAGTGAAGTAAACAGTCCCAAAAAAAAACGGATGGTATCCCTCATCGTGGATGCTAGCCCCAGTTACCTAGTTGTAAGGCAAAATGAGCATGTTAATGTGATCTGAAAAAAACTGTGCTTGGGCTGGAGAGATGGCCTAGCGGTTAAGAGCACCGACCGCTCTTACAGAGGACCCGGGTTCATCCCCGCACCCACATGGCGGCCGAGAAACATTGGAACTCCAATTCCAGGAGAAACTCCAGTTCCAGGGGAACCGACGCCCTCTTCTGACCTCCGCAGCATGCACAACACAGATACACTTAACACATGAGGAACCACATACAAATAAAAAAAAAAAATAAATTATAAAAAAAAAAGAAAAAGAAAAAAAAAAAACTGTGCTCTTATATAGTGAATCCTTAACAGGTTCTAAAACTAAGCACCATTTATTTTCCAGTTAGGTAGTTTTGGTATATGGACGAAGGATTGTATGTATACTTAATATAAGATCAAAGGAATGTGGAAAAAACTAGTTGTCATGACTGATGTCTAACCAAAGTATTTATTTCATGGGGGTGCTTCTTAGTATTTCTTAGACAAGGCTGCTTGAGCTTTTGTCCAAGCATTATCTAAAATATTATAAAGTAGTTAAAAGTATCAAGCTGGTCTTGGAGATCCACTAATGGGACTTCAGCCACTGTCCAGTCAATAAAGAGGAAAGTCTGCTCATGCTTCAAAAAGGGAAGCCTGGTCTAGCAAGACCCACCTTTGTCCGCGAATGGATGGAACTGGTGATTGAAAACCCAAAAGGAGCCAGGGGCTCCCCCACCCAAAAAAAACAGAGATCTCCCAAGATCAGCTAAAGTGCAGGAAGGTAGGTAGGAGCTGGGTGCTTTAGCAAGGCTGATTGTTTTTTGACTTAATCTAGTTAATGTAGTTGTCTTTGGCTTAATGGGCTTTTGTGGCTGTGGGGGCGGAGTTATCCTCCCCAGCTGGTATAAAGGTAGAGTTGTGTGAGTCTTGAGATCTGAGATCTCCCAGAAACAGCTGAAGTGCAGGTACCAGGGCGCAGGCTAAAGAGCACCTCCCCCCCCAACTGGGATACGAAGGCATCTGAAGGAGGCAACAAAGCAAGCCTTCAAACAAGTGAAAGAGGCATTTGGGACTCACATTGGAATACAGGCAAGGAGAACCCATATGCCAGGAACACGAGAAGAGACAACACGGAAAGGGGCGACAATCCTGCACCAAGCTCCAACCCTATGGAAGATTCCTACAGTGGGATCCCCCTGGGTATGGCCCAGGACACAGATATCAGAAACACAATTGTGACATACTTAAAGAACTACAAGATTTAAAGGAGCAAATCAAAGAATTAAGAAAAGGAATGAAGAACTCAAGAAGGACCTAGAGAGAGACAGATGACAAACTCCAGAAGGAAGTAGAAACAGAAAAGATCCCATGCTGAAAAGATAAGGAAACCAACCAGAAGCAAAGAGCTACAGAAAGATTGAGAAGCTCCAAAAGGAAGTAGAAATACTAAAGAATCAGAAGAGGAAATGAAAAAAAAAGAAAAAATCAAACATCATCCAATCAAGAATGGAAAAAAAAGCCTCAGAGCAGAATGGAGGAAGCAGAACAAAAATATCGACCTGGAGATAATACAGAACAACTACAAAACCTCAAGTAGGGATTATGAAAAAATTAAAAATACACAAAAAAAGTGGAACAACAGGAACTGCTGGGGACACTATGAAAGTTCAAACCTCCATCATCGTAGGAATAGAGGAAGGAGAAGAATCCCAAGAGAAGATTGAAGATCAGATCTTTAACAGATAATAGATGAAAAATTTTCCCAACTAAAAACAGACAAAACCATACTAAATACAAGAAGCCACATAGAACTTCAAACAGACAAGATCGAAAAAAGAAACTCTCCATGCCACATCATAGTTAAACATGCTAGACCCACCAAAACAAAAACAAAATCCTTAAAGCCACAAGAGAAAAACAAGTTACATAATAGGGGAAATTTAAAACTGACTTCTCACTGCAAATATGAAAGCAAGAAGAATGTGGAGCAAAGCATTCCAGTGTAAAGGACAATAGATGCCAACCAGGTTACTATACCCAGCAAAATGTCTATTTATACGGAGAGAGAGAGAGAAAAACCTTCCAAGACATAAAAAATTGAAAGAACATGTCCGGAAAACCAACCTTCAGAATACTTGAAGCAATTCAAAGGAAGCAGAAAGGAGCAACATCCCCAGGCACCTGAAAGAGAAATCTAAAAAAGCATAACGCGAAGTAGAACCTAAACCAAAACCACAAGTTTAGAATTGGATAATAAGGCAAAAGGAAGCAAACACAAACATCAGTCCAACCTTAATATAATGGAATAAATTCCCCACAATAAGACATAGACTGGGAGATTGGATAAGAAATAGAATCCATCAATTCTGTCTAAAGAAACACATTTTACCTTCAAGGACAGGCACCACCTAAAGGGAAGGATGGAAAAAACTATTCCAAGCAAATGGTACCAAAAAGGAGGTGTTTGCTATTTTAATACAGACAAAATAGACTCAAAGTAAAAGAAATCAGAAAGAGACAAAGAAGGCCATTACATTTTTATCAAGGAAAAATTAGCAAGAAAATTTCACAATTATGAATATATATGCCCCAAACTCTGGTGGCACCAAATTTTATAAAGACAATTCTCCAGGACCACAAGTCATACACAACACACTCTAGTAGGGGACTTCAATACCCCACTGAGTTCTTTGGATAGGTAAACAGACAAAGAATAAACAGACATCTGAACTGAAACTATACGATAACCAAATGGACCTCATAAACCTCTACTGAATATTCACCCTAATACCAGAGAATACGCTTTCTATCAGCACCCCACAGAACATTCTCCAAAATCGACCAACATACTGGGAACCACAGAAAGAAACACCCCACAAATACACAAAAGGACTGAAGTAATTTCATGCATTCTATGAGACCACGATGCAATAAAGCTCAACGTCAACACTAGGATAAGCCCTAAAAGCCTAAAAAACACATGGAGACTAAAAACACACCTGAATAACGAATGGTCAAAAGAGAATAAAAAAGAAATAAAAATTCAAAAGACAAAAAAAAAAAAAAACCTATGAGATACCTTAAAAACTTCCCTAGGGGGAAGTTTATAGCCCTGGGTGCCTACCTTAGAAAACAGAAGAAAAGCACAAAGTTGAATGATTCTAACCACTGCAGCTAAAAGCACTTGAGAGGCAGTAACAGATGAACCCTAAATGTAACAACAGGAAGAAATAACAAAATCAGAGCATAAATCAATGAAATAGAAATGAAGACAACAATAAAAAAAATCAATGACTCCAAAAGTTGCTTCTTTGAAAGAAAAAAATACAAAAAAAAAAAAAAAAAAAAAGAAGGAACAGCTCCAAATTAATACAATCCAGATGAAAAAGGGAATATCACAATAGACAGGAAAATCCAGAAAATCTTCGGGAATTACTTCAAAAACCTATACTCTACAAGTTGGAAAACCTAGAAGGAAATGGAGAATATCTGAAATCCTGGAATCACCAAAGCTCACCAAGAAGAGATTGACAGCTTAAACAGACCCACCCATTATGAAGTAAGAACGAGAATGAAGAAATGCCCCAACAAAAAAAAAAGCCCCGGCCCAGTAGGCTGTCCGAAGAGGATTCTATAAGCATCAAAAAGACCACACCATGACTGACGGAAATGAGTAAGGAGACAAACAGCAGGGAAAGCTCCCAAATTCCTTTATTTTGAAGCCAGCATCACTCTATTACCAAAACCAGGCAAAATACAGCTAAAAAGGATTATAGACCCATCTCCCTAATGAACATCAGGTGCCAAAATTCTAAACAGGAATACTGGCAAATCGCATACAGACCCACATCAAGAAGATCATCCATCATGACCAAGTTGGATTCATACCAGAGATGCAGGGATGGTTCAACATACAAAAACAATAAACATCATCACAACACATAAATGGAAAGAAAGACAAAAACACACCATCTCTCAATGATGCAGAAAAGCCTTTGAACAAAATCCAGCATTCCTTATGCTTAAAGTCCTAGAAGGAACTGGCTTGGAGGGATCATTCCTCAATGTAATCAAAGCATCAATACAGGAAACCCACAGCCAACTCATCCTAAATGGGGGAAATGACAGAAACATTCCTTTTAAGGTAGGGACCCGGCAAGGCTGCCCCGTCCCAGTTCCCGCAATAAGGTCTGAACACGCTAGACAAAAGGCAAGAAAAGAAAGAAGAAAAGAGTACTAAGGGGAAAAAGAGGAAGGTAGCAGTCCCTAGGCGTGAGATAGAGGACTAAGGGAGCAAACCTCCACCAGAAAATCCAGAGAGAAGTAACAAGCTTCAGCAAAGTGCCAGGAACAAAAAACCTAAAAAAATTCAGTTGGCCTTCTACACCAAGAACAAGCAACTGGAAAATTCAAAGAGACCTTCCCACCACAATAGCTCCCACATAACAAAAATACCTAGAACAAACCAACCAAAGACACCAAAGATCTCTACAGCAAAATAAACCCTAAAGAAAGAAATTGAAGAAGACATAGAAAATGGAAAAAAACTCCCATGTTCATGGATTGGGAAAAGTACTTTGTAAAAAATATATTATATAAATCCATTAACGCTGTATAGATGTAATGCTATCCCAAGTCAAGATATCCCCATTAGTTCTTCACGGCTTGGGGAAAAAGAAGTCCTTAATTCTTTTGGAACAAACAAAAGACCCCGAAAGCCAAAACCCCTGACGGGAAAGAGCGACACAGGGGGGATGTTGCGATACCCAGCACGTTCAAACTAGGTACTAAGGGCTTAGTCATAAAAACAGCCTGGTAACTGGCACAAAACAAGACCTGTTGACCAAGGAACAAAACCAAAGTCCAAACGAGCACATACATTTCAGATATCTCGTATTTGACAAGGGGGCCAAGAAATACACAAATGGAGACAGAAAAGACAGCATCTTCAACAAGTGGTGTTGGCAAAACTGAGATCACCACTTTGTTAGATGAATTGAAATTAAACCCCTACCTCTTGCCTGTGTACAAATGTCATAACTTCTCAGATGGATCAAAGACCTCAACTGAAACCTCAACTGCGAGGCCATAGAAGAACACCGTTGGCAGCATAACTACAAGACACAGTGTGTAGGATAAAGATTCCCTAATCAGAACAGTCAGCTGACAAGAATGTAAGGTCTAACATCGTAACAAATGGGACCTCATTAACTCAAAGCTTCTGTACATCAAAAGAAAACAATCGAAGGAATGGAAGAGAGAAATCCACGAGTGGGAGGAAACCTTACCGCAGAAACTATTTTGACCAAACATTATTTCCAGATTATATAAACGACTTAAAAACAAAGAAGAAGAGAAAGAAATGACACCAAGAGATGGAGCAAAGAGCCTGAACGAGACTTCATCCAATTAGTGGGAATTAAGAGGTGGCTGAGACAACTTTTAAGAAGGTTAAGATCACTAATCATTAAGGAAATTGCAAATCCAAAACGCCTTTACGATATCATCTGGATTCCAATAAGATGGTTGATAAAGTCAAACAACGGATACACCAAATTGCTGGAGAGGTGGTGGAGGAAGGTGAGCACTCATCTACTACTGGTAGGAATGTAAACTAGTCATCAGCACACTATGGAAACAGTCGGTGGAGAAGAACCCTTGGAAGACTTGGAAGAATTTTGCCAAACCGAAACCCTCCAGCACATTACAACCCTAGGCATGTACCCCTCAAGACTCACCCCACACAGAGAACATCACTGCATGTTTATAAGCCTCTTCTTCACAATACACAAGGGTCTGGAACCAACCCAAATGCCCTCAAGACGAGTGGATAGAGAAGAAAAATGTGATACATCTACACAAGGAGTTTCTTGCACGCGAAAGAAAGATTGACATCATGAAGCTTTTGCATATGAGAAAAAAAAAAAAATGGCTGGAGCTAGAGGGCATCAGCTGAGTGAAATCACACAGTCCCAGAAAAAAACAAATGATGAATGGTTCCCTACATCTGTGGATGCCGTGACCAAGTACCTAGTTGTACGTATTTCTTGTTGCACAGCCCCTTGATCTTTGTCACAGCAGTTGGAGTGATGCATATGGAAACAACAAAAACAGCACAACACAACACAGAGAACGACTGCATCAAAGACACTGACTGAAACAGTGAACTTCTGCTCAAACAGTCACACTTCCACAGAGGAGATACTTGAGAAAGACTGGAAGAAAAGAGATGAAAAGCATGTTTGGCAGCCTGCA